>JASDQU010207446.1:0-12915 GCA_032191745.1 Picea mariana
AACAAGGAATGGAGGGACTTCCCTTGCTTAAGAATGAACATACTGCTTGTGAAGGATGTGCACTAGGTAAGCAACATAGGGAAGAATTTCCTACTCATACAAATAAAATAAAAAGATAAATTCTTGAACTAGTGCATACAAATGTTTTTGGTCCCATGCAAACAAGATCACTTGGTGGAGCATACTATTTCTTGATCTTTATTGATGATAGTACTAAATATACTTGGGTTTATTTTATGAGGAACAAAAGTGTTGTCTTTGAGTATTTTAAAGAATTTAAAAACTTGGTTGAAAAACAAATAGGTAGGTACATCAAAATACTAAGATCAGATCAAGGAGGGGAGTACACATTAGGAGTGTTATTGCACAATATGTAGATTGGAAAAAGCCCAACCCAATCTATGAGAGTGTGAAAACTATGGGAGTACCTACCCACTATCACCTTAGATAAACACTCCCCTTGCTTTAGTGATTATAAGTCACCACAAGGGGGGAATCGCGATGTCCCTAGGGGGATTGAGATGGAAAGTGAGATAATTCTCAATGGATCCCCTATAGGTCAATCTTGGAATTGAATAAAGGGATTGAAGAAGAGTCTTGTGGAAGGGTAAATGGTTGCCAAGTGTTGTGCACTTACAAAACAATGTTAGCCCTTCCTAGAACAAGACAAATGATGATAAACCAAGCCTCTAATCAATGGGGAATATGCAAGGTAAACTTGTTGTCCCAGAAATGCAGCATATATTAGATTTACAACATCAAATAATAAGTTATAAAAACTGCACAATTAACCATAAAAAAAATCAAATAATTATTGGATTGATCAAGCCCTAAACATGTAAATAATATTCCAATACTCAAACTCAAGCTTTGATGAAAAATAGGGCTGTAAAAAGATGTTATCAACAATATATTAGGGAAGCCTTGTGGCTATAGCAAAATTTTTCTACAGCAGCAAGTTCTAGCCAATGAAATTCGCAAGCAAAGTACCTCAATGAAAACCCTTGACAAGAAGAATAATTAGCACTAATTACTTGTAATTTTCAATGGTAGAAAGAGTAGTAAAAGAGGAAGAGAAAGTATTTTTTTGCAACCCTAATGGCTATAAAATTAATCGATAAAAAAAAAAAAAAAAATAGTTGGCCAATCAAGACGCCCCTAGGACATAAGAAATCCTTAAGCGTGAAGAATAATTTCTAACTTAGACAATTGCAAAATCTTAACCTTTCACGCATACCAATGCAATGATTTTGTATCTCCATTGAAAATTAGACTAGTGCAAAATCAATTGGGTTATGGAGTCTCTTGTGTAAAAGCTATTTGTGTTACTTCTCTAGGGGTGTAAAGTTTTGTACTCCCTAGAGAAAACAAAACTAGCAAGGTAAATCTAGGAGGGTGTAAGCATTTTTACTCCTCCTAGCAACCTTTGCAAAGTAACTTCTTCAATGATAACAAAGTAGAATTGATGGAGGGAGTATGCCTTTATACTTCTCCAAGTTTTGAGACAAGTTTAGCTTGAAACAAGAAGAAAAACACAATTAATTGATAAATTCCTTACCAATTCCAAGAAAAGACATGAAGAAACCCTTTTTTATCAAGCATATTCCACCAAAATTACCAAGAACAAGCATCCAAGAGATAAAGCCTTAGCCTCAATCACTAGAGATATTCTAGCATCCACAAGAGAGATTCAAGAGAGAGATAAAGAAAAATTCCCAAGTAAGGAAAAAATTTCAACCATACAATATGTAATTCTCAAGTGAGTTATGTCTAAAATGACAAACGAATGACCTCTATTTATATGAGGTCACCTAAAACCCTTTATCCACAATTCAAAATTCAACATGAAATTAGGGAGGCCGACCTCCTCTTTTTGTCCATTTACATCCTAAAATTCAAATATTACATAAAGTAAAACCCTAAATGATGATGTTGTACCCCTTAGGGGTGACATTTTGGCATAACAAGCAATACGTTGAGGTTATTTAAGGAGACATTGGGCCTCCAAAGGACATATATTCATGTGAAAGGGTATTCCTTCATCTCAATGTACCAAGTCATCATCAAATCGTCCAACATCACCAAACCCTATACCTCCAAGTATGATGTCATACTCTAGGGAATGAAATTTTGAGCCTCCAAGGCCAAACTTGAGCAAAGTGGGCCTAGTTTCCTTCTCCAAGGTGTACTCTTATGCCTCCAATGGAAACTTCCATGATATATTTTGTCCCCATGTGTCCAAGAGAAGGGGGTGCATCATCCAATAGGTGGGGTTCATTCCCCAAATGAAGGTCCAAGTGACCTTGTGGCTTCATTATCAAAATTTCATTGGTCAAGGTCCTGCAAAGACAAACAAGCACACCCTTCAAGGGTCCACAATTCATAATTTCATGGCAAGTAAGCCATATCTAATAAAAGAACCACCCAAACATGTGCATCAAATCACCCTTTTCCAAAATAAACAAATTCTCAAAGACTTTATGCAACTTGCCAAATTTAGATATGGGAGGGGTGTCATAGTGCCCTATTGGGTGAACCAATTCCTCAAGTAGGGGATGTTCCCAAGGAGAAACCTTTCAAAATAATGTAGTGAATGTGAGGTGGATGGGGTTAGACTTCTCGGTATGGGGTTTCATGACATACATGGGCTCATATTGTCTCATTTATGGGCGCCTTTGTTGAGGGCTAGTCACATCCTTTTCCTATTTTTTTTAAGGCACATTTTCCATGCCCTTTTATTAGCGATTTATTTGGAATGTGTCACCAATTTTAAGACAATAAGGGGCACTAAAAATGAAATGCATAGCCCAAAAATGCTCTACCTTGGAAGGTGTTATGGATTAATTAATTAATTATTTTGTGGGTCCCTTACTTTTTTAAGAAGCATTTCATTTCTCTCGGGATCCCAGGGCGAGCCTTTATTGCATGATGTTTTTTTCTGGGACACCTCCAAGCCCAATGGCCCCTTCTTCCCATGAAATGAGTTACATGCCCTTCTTTGGTCAGTAAGCCCAAAAACCTAAAAGGTGGGGAGACTGAGGGGAAGAAGTGATGGAATGTGGCAAGTATGAGTGGGAATGGTACAATGACCCTTCAAGGAGACCCCCCAGTAGAAACCCTTTCCCTAAGAGTGTCCACTTACTAGGAAACCATGACACTCACCAAGGTGAAATAGGGAAAAGGGCATAATTTCGAAGAAAATGTTTTCAAAATCAAGAAAGGATCCTTTGCAACATGTTCAAATGCTTCAAATATTGAAATGAAACTTACCACAATACCATACTTTTTACCTCATGAAGCAAGACTTGTCGTACTCTGTGGTCCAAACCAGGTGTGGTGGATGTTTTTTCCATTGATCGGATGGTGATGTGTGGTATGATAAGGCCCCCTTCCTACTCATCTTCCTCTCGGTACTCCATGTCTGTAACATGAGGGCCTCGAGACATCATCTCCTTAGTTATCCCTAGGAATGGGGGGTAACATATGGCTCCTATTTGGGGACATGTGCTCATCGTAGAGTGCATGAGAACCTCAACATCTCCTGGTAAGACATGTTCCTACACACACTAAAACAAACAAACAATGGATATTGAGGGTGGATCATTCACCCTTTTGTCCATATGATAAAAAAAATCAAAATTTCAACTAATCTTTAAAGAAAATTTTGTATTTTTTCAAAAAATTATAAACTAACATGTAATATGATGAAATTAAATGATGTAAAGCAACTATGAAATAATGCAAGTAGATTAAAATGAAAAATGAGATATGACATGTTAATATAAGCAAATGAAACTAATCTATTATGAAAAACAAAGATGTAAATGCAATAAAGAAAAATGACCTACCTACTTACCAGGGGCCCATGGCCCATGGTGATCAAGTCATGTGGATCTTAGGTGAAATCGTACAACCAGTGCAACCAACTAATCATCTCATCAAGGTATATCCCCATGCGTTCAATTAGGTAATGCAACAAATATAAGTCAAGCATATAATAATCATGAGCACAAATAAACATATAATCATGAAATGAAATGAAACTCATGGAGATGGGTGGGAGGGAGGAAATCCTACTAGAAAGAATAACCACAAGCCTGATTGATCCATCTCTGAATTTGACTACCGTATATAGACAATGACTCATCTTCATTTTCACTTAGAGTACCACTGCTTCTTGAAGATTGAGAGGAGATGAGAGATTGGAAGAAAATTGTATGGCTTCCCAAAGAAGAATAAAAGAAAGGGATAGCCTCATGTTTGTTGAAAGAAATCCTCCTGCTACTAAAAAACTATTTCCCCTTCATCTGCATATCCTCACAAAATTCCTCAGGATGAAATTAGTGTTGCTATGTAATGTGAGTCTTTGACTGCTCTGGGATGACCACAACCTTTTACCCATCAAAATTTGAACACAAGGGTGGTTGGAAATCTTCATAATACAAATCTGAATCCCCAAAAATATATGAATCACAACTCCCAAAGGATGATTGAAAGTCATCATGAGTATATTTTGACAAGTCATGCTCAAATGGATGGAATAAATCTATGACCATATCATCATCAGGATTCCAAGTATCTGAATCATATGCACATGAAGACCAGTCCTCTGAAGATGACAACTCAACCCTCTTTTCTTGAGAACTACCCTCAATGTCATAAATGGGATTTCTATAAAAAACAAACCAACCCACATCCCATCTATATCTCCCAACTTGTATGAAATCATCGATGTGTTGATCAAACATGTCGGATAAGTCCTTCACGAAATCATCTGCATCATTTGGACTAATCAATTCTTCATGTTTATGTGTAGGAGGAAAGCAAGGATGAATAACTTCGTCATCGTCAAGTGGGAAAATGGATACCGATGTCTCATCTAGATTCTCATCATGTTGCACTTCATCCAAATTCTTTTTTTTCTTCATGGACATGCCCCTCCATCGCCTCTTCATCACAATGGGATTAATCCTCAATGCAGAGTGCCTCACCTGATGGTTCCTAAAAGGATAAAAAAGGGAACCCTTGTTCTTATCATCATCACATGATTCCTCTCTAGAGGGTAATGCTTTGTCAAGATCCTATACTTACTTGGAGTTTTTCTCCTCTTTTTGGACCTGTTCTTCAAATTCTTCCAAGGAAATCTCATTATCATCAATCTTTGTATTAGTTTCAAAAAGACATAAAAACCCCTCCTCTTGCAGAGATGTCAAAATCGCATGATAAGTATCTTCAAATCTGTGAAATCCTGGACCACAATGCTTGATAAATTATTCAACAAAATGCTTAAGAGAAGTAATACTCTTTGGTACGCAAGAGTGTCTAATCCATTATTGCTTCTTTATTCCCAATGAATGTAAAAATGATACCACAAAAAGGTCTTCATGTCTTCTTTTGAGCACAAGTGTATATCTCACAAGTGATAGGACATGTGAGTCAATACAAGAAGGATCATCATTGTACTTTGGGATATTTTTGAGATATTCTGGGGGGAACTTATTTGGGAATCCTAGAACATCCTCAAGATCAAGGGTAGGATACATTCCATGCCATACCCATAAAACCATCCTTCATTATGCATAAATAACCTCAACTCAAAATAGATTATTAATACCTTATTGCAATGGAGTCGCCAGATGAGATCAAGGCTCATAAAAAATGGAGAGGGTATCTTCCTTCAATGGAGTTTCCAGATAAACTTATATGAATTTCATCAAAGTTGAAAAGGGATCTTTCCTCAAATGGAGTCGCCAGGAAATATAAGGGAAATGATTTGGGAATAACTTTCCAAAGTGTTGTTAGCACGCGAAAGAGGATTCAAAATCCTCCTTGACAATGACGCCAAAATTTTATCGCAAAATCAGTAGATTGGGCAAATCCCAACCCAATCCATGAGAGTGTGACAACTATGGGAGTACCTACCCACTGTCATCTTAGATACACACTCCCCTCACTTTAGTGGTGATAAGTCATCACAAGGGGGGAATCTTGGTGACTCTAAGGGGATTGAGATGGAAATTGAGAGAATGATTAGTGGATCCCCTATAGGTCAATCTTGTATATGAAGAAAGGTCTTGAAGAAGAGTCTTGTGGAAGGGTAAATGGTTACCAAGTGTTGTGCACCTACAAAACGGTGACAACCATGATCGGAACAAGACACATGATGATAAACCAAGCCTCTAATCAATGTGGAATATGCAAGGTAAGCTTGTTGTCCTAGAACTGCAACATATATTAGATTTACAACAACAAAGAATAATTTATAACAACTGCACAATTAACCATAAAAAACATCAAATAATTTTTTGATGATCAAGCCCTATACATGTAGATAATATTCCAATACTCAAACTCAAGCTTTGATGGAAAAATAGGGTTGCAAAAATATGCTATCATCAATATATTAGGGTAGCCTTGTGGATGTAGAAATTGTTTTCTAAAACAACAAGTTCTAGCCAATGAAATTCACAAGCAAAGTACCTCAATGAAAACCCTTGACAAGAAGAATAAATAGCACTAATTACTTGCAATTTTCAACGATAGAAAGAGTAGTAAAAGAGGAAGAGAAAGTAGCTTGTTGCAGCCCTAATGTATGTAGCATTAATTGATAACAAGAAGAAGAATTGTTTTTCCAATAAAGACGCCCCTAGGGCACAATAAATCCTTAAGCATGAAGAATAAATTCCAACTTAGACAATTGCAAAATCTCAACTTTCACGCATACCAATGCAATGATTTTATATCTCCAATGAAAATTAGACTATTTCCAAATCAATTGGGTTATGGAGTCTCTTGTGTAAGATCTATTTTTGTTACTTCTCTAGGGGTGTAATCTTTTTTACTCCCTAGAGAAAACAAAAGTAGCAAGGTGAATTTGGGAGGGCGTAATCCTTTTTACTCCTCCTAGCAACCTTTGCAAAGTAGCTTCTTCAATGATAACAAAGTAGAATTTATTGAGGGTGTATGTATTTATACTCCTCCAAGGGTTGAGACAAATGTATCTTGAAACAAGAAGAAAAACACAATTAATGCAGAAATTCCTTACCAATTCCCCAAAAAAGCTTGAAGAAACCCTTTTTTATCAAGCATATTCCACCAAAATTACCAAGAAAAAGCATCCAAGAAATAGTTCCTTAGTCTCCTTCACCAAAATATAAGTACTAGAATCCACAAGAGAGATTTAAGAGAGAGATAGAGAAAAATTCCCAAGTAGGGGAAAAATTTAACCATACAATATGTAATTCTCAAGTGAGTTATGTCTAAAATGATAAAGGGGTGACCTCTATTTATATGAGGTCACCTAAAACCTTCTCTACACAATTCAAAATTTCAACATGAAATTAGGGAGGCTTGCCTCCTCTTTTTGTCCATTTACATCTGAAAATTCAAATATTACATAAAGTAAAACCCTAAATGATGGCGTCATACCCCTTAGGGGCGATGTTTTGGCACAATGAACAAGAAGTTGAGGTTCTTTAGGGAGACGTTGGGCCTCCAAAGGCCATATATTCATGTGCAAGGGTCTTACTTCATCTATATGTGACAATTCATCATCAAAACATCCAACACCAACAAACCCTAGCCCTCCAAGTATGACATCATACTCTAGGAAACGACTTTTTGAGCCTCCAAGGCAAAATGTTGAGAAAAGGGGGGCTAGTTTCCTTCTCCAAGGTGTCCTCTCATGCCTCCAAAGGAAACATTCATCATCTATATTGTACCCATTTGTTCAAGAGAAGGGGGTGCATCATCCAACCAATGGGGTTCATGCCCCAAATGAAGGTCCAAGTGACCTTGTGCCTTCATCATCAAACTTTCACCCATCAAGGTGCTGCAAATACAAACAAGTACACCCTCCAAGTGTTCGCAAGTCACAATATCATGCCAAGTAAGCCATATATAATAAAATAACCACCCAAACATGTGCATCAAATTACCCTTTTTCAAAATAAACAAATGCTCAAAGACTTTATGTGACTTTCCAAATTTAGATATGGGAGGGGTGTCATAGTGTGCTATTGGGTGAACCAATTCTTCAAGTAGGGGATGTTCCCAAGGAGAAACCTTTCAAAATCATGTAATGAATACGAGGTGGATGGGGTTAGACTTATAGGTATGGGGTTTCATGACATGAAAGGGCTCGTATCGTCTCATTTATGGGCACCTTTGTTGAGGGATAGCCAAATCTTTTTCCTCTTTTTTTTTAAGGAACATTTTTCCAAGCCCTTTTATTTGAGATTTATTTTTCATGTGTCACCAAGTTGAAGAAAATAAGGGGCACTAAAAAGGAAATGCATAGCCCACATATGATCTACCTTGGTTTGCATTCCTTTCCAAGTTGAAGACAATAAGGACCACTATAAAGGAAATGCATATCCCACAAATGCTCCACCTTGGAAAGTGTTATTGATTAATTAATTATTTATTTTATGGGTCCTTTGTTTTTTTGAGAAGTGTTTAATTTCTCTTGGGATCCCAGCACGAGCCTTTGTTGCATGATGGTTTTTTCTAGGACACCTATGATCCTAATGGCCCCTTCTTCCCATGAAATGAGATACATGCCTTTCTTGGGTCAATAAGCTAGAAAACCTAAATGGTGGGAAGACAAAGGGGAAGAAGTGATGGAAGGTGGAAAGTATGAACGTGAATAGTATGATGACCCTTCAAGGAGACCCCCAGGTAACAACCCTTTCCCTAAGGGTGGCCACTTACTTGGAAACCATGACACTCACCAAGGTGAAATAGGGAAAAAGGAATAATTTCCAAGAAAATGTTTTCAAAATCAAGAAAGGATCCTTTGCAACATGTTCAAATCCTTCAAATATTGAAATGACAATTACCACGATACCAGACTTTTTACCTCATGAATCAATATATGCTATTCTATGTGGGCCAAGATGGGTGTGGTGGATGTTGTTTCCATCGATCAGATGGTGATCTGTGGTATGATATGGGCCCTTGCATGCTCATATGCCTCTCGGTACTCCAAGTCTACAACCTAAGGGCCTTGAGACATCATCGCCTTAGTTATCCATAGGAATGGGGGATAACAGGGAGCATCCATCATATATTGCAAAAACAATGAAATTCTACAACAGTATACAATGCCTCACAGTCCTCAGCAAAATAGAATAGCTAAGAGGAAGAACATAACTTTAGTTGAATGTGCACGGAGAATGATAAAAGGTAAAAATATTACTAATGGTTTTTGGATTGAAGAAATCAATACTACATTTTATTTGAAAAATATGAGTCCAACTAAAAGTTTAAATCATAAAACTCCCTTTGAAGCACTTTATGGCTATAAACCAGTAGTAAGGCATGTAAGAGTATTTGGAAGAAAATATTTTTCTCGTGTTCCCAAAGAAGATAAGAGAAAAATTGATACTAAAGCAATCAAGTGCATTTTTATTGGTTATAGTTCTAATCACAAAGCATATAATATGTTTTTTCCCGACACACATAAAATTTTTGCAAGTAGAGATATATTATTTCATGAGCATGAAGATGAAGGACATAAGGTGGATAGTTATTATCAATGGAATATCCCTTCTAACTATGATGAAAATGTCAAATAAGTAACAGATGTTGAACAAGAAAAAGAACAAGATGAAGATTCAAGCAACATGGACACTTCAAGTAGCCAGAGCACACTAAGAGGAGGGAAAGATACAACACAAAGCAGAAGAAGAGGTGAAAGCAGTGAAGCACCAAGGAGATCAACACGACAAACTCAACCACCTATAAGGTATAAATATTATCCATGAATGACTCAAGTAATGAATGTGTTGGAATCGTTGAATTTTGAACAAGCTAAAGAACATAAAGAATGGAGGGATGCCATGATAGAAGAATATAATTCCATAATGAAGAATGAAACATGGAAATTAACATAATTGCTTGAAAATAAAGTCCAATTGGATATAAATGGTTGTTCAAATCCAAATTTAATGTTGATGGTAGTATAGATAAATATAAAGCTAGATTGGTTGCAAAAGGTTATTCACAAATAGAAGGAATTGATTATGAAGACACTTTTGCACCTATAGCTAAGATGAACACCATTAGATTAATGATTTCATTAGCTACAAAGCATAGTTGGAAACTACATTAGTTGGATGTTAGGGTTGCTTTCCTGAATGGGGAATTAAAGGAAGAAGTTTATCTTGTTCATCCATAGGGGTTTGTGAAGCAGGGTCAAGAGAATCTTCTTTGCAGGTTAACAAAAGACTTATATGGACCGAAATAGGCACCAAGATCTTGGTATGTAAAGATTGATACTTTCTTCTCTCATAAAGGTTTTATGAAAAGTAAAAGTGATCCTAATTTGTATATCAATACAAATGAGAAGGGGCATATTTCTTTGATTTCCTTGCATGTTGATGATCATATCATAACAGGAAGTGCAACTATGTTGATCAAAGAAATCAAAAGATAGTTGTCATGAGTATTTGAGATGAAGATCTTGGAGAATTTCATTAATGTTTAGGCCTTGAAGTATGGAGAGAATATGGTAAGATACTTGTCACACAATGTAAATATACAAAAGATATGCTTAGAAGGTTTAATATGAATGAATGTAAGGTTGTGTCTATTCCATAGAACATAATGCTAAACTATACAGTGATGATGAAACAAAAGAGGTGGACAATACTTTGTATCGACAATTGGTGGGAATTTTGAACTATCTCACCACTACCAGGCCAAACATTGCATATTCAGTCAACATCCTTAGTCAATTCATGGCTAAGCCTCATGAAATCCATTGGAAAGAAACGAAGAGAGTCCTTTGACACCTGAAAGGGACTGTTAATTTTGGTATTAAATATACTGATACTTTTGATGTTGAGTTGATAGGTCATTTTGATTCAAATTGGGTTGGAAATCATGATGACAAAAAATAAACCATGGGTTATGAATTTAGAATTGGATTTGGGATCGTGTCATGGATCAACAAGAAACAACCAAATGTTTCTTTGTCATCAACTGAAGTTGAGTACAAATCCCTATGCAGTGCTACTTGTGACGCAATTTGGTTGAGGTGGATTCATGAAGATGTGGGCGAAGAACAAAAAATGCCAACAATTATCAATTGTAATAACCAAAGTTCCATCAAACTAGCCAACACTATTGTGTACCATGCCAATTCAAAGCATATTGAGATACATCATTTTGTAAGAGAGAAGATACAATTAAAGGAAATTGACTTAATCTATTGTAATACTGATGATAATATGGATGATGTTTTTACCAAGCCTCTTGGAAAGACAAAATTTGAAATATGTATAAATTAGTTAGGAGTTATAGAGAATTCGTTTCTCCGTTAATGGTGAGTGTTAAGGAAATAACGTCAAAATAAATGAATATTTTTGGCTTCCCACAAAGGTTATGAAAACATTTGGCTTTTGATTCTCCTAAAACGTATGTATGATTTATCTATAAATGAACAAAGCTCGAGAGGCGAAGTGTGTGCATGAGCAATTAAACACACAAGTGTCTCTTCCTCCCTGTGTGTTGTGTATTGGTATTTGGAGAGTACCCAAAGGAGTTGGTAGGGAGGTCAATAGGTGAATAAATAAAAAATCAACATGTTGATGCAAGTATTTTGACAATTTGACACAAGGTTGGGCTCTACATCAACTCTACTATTAATGGTAACATTTAAATTTTATTGGTAGATTATATTTTGTATTACACAAAATTTTTATGAATATGTTGACTTATATTTATCATGATTTGCTTAATATTGTTAGTGAATAAATCATGTAAATATTTACAATGAAGGCTTAGATACGACAACCGTATTTGACTACAACAGAATAAGAGATTCAGTTATGCAATCATCAGATTTAACTATGTAGTACAATAGAAAAAAAAAATCAGAGTTTCTTTTAAATTGTTATACTCTAGCAAACCCTACACAATCAAATGATAAGATTTATGATAATATCATTTCATGAATTCATTATTATCGGTTTGTACCTCTTAATTTTTTATTCTGGGCATTGAAAAATCTCTATTGTTTTATATACAAGTTTTAATGGAAACATTGTTGATTTGATTGTAGTATTTGGGTATTTCCAATTTTTATATTCATGTTCACTTATATAATTAACCATTTAACCATTTAACGAATCAAACCCCTATGTATTTTTATTTATAGTCTATAACATCAATCATACTAATTGAAGAAAACTAACAAACTTTGTGCTACAACCTTAAACAAAGCATATTGGTTTTTATTTGTAATTTGTTTTAAAATAAACTATGTTATCATTAGATTGTCCTCCATTAAAATATTTTTGAAATATTGTAACTTCGAAAAATATTCTAATTATATTTGAGTTATTATTTTATAGATCAAATACCCTTTTGCGTATTAATCAAGTCGGGTCTTGTATAAGGTCAAATCCCCTTTTTTGGATTGGTCAAATTGTTTTTGTATAGTGGTATTTGTAAAGTCGGCCCCTAGTAATTATAAAGTGGTTTTAGCCACTTCTAGGAGAAGTTGGCTCAACCAAGTGAAGAGACACAACCCTAGCGCCATATCACACTTGTATTTATATGTGAGGTTGGTGTCTCTTTACACACACACTCACTCACTCATCTAGTGCGCATATCTTGAAGGAAATTGCAGTTGCAAGAGGAAGGAGAAGAGAGGTGCATGCTTAGTCTTGGTCTGTCTTTGGTGTTTTGGTATTAGTCTTGGCATTATATTGGAAATCTATTATTGAGGAAGTTTTTGCTGGGTTTTCTCCCCCATGAGGGTTTCCCAGGATAAAATGTTGTGTACCTTGTGATTGTGTTTCTTTCAGTGATCCTCTTTATAATGTTGTTTTGGAAATTCATTGAATGCTCATGTAATTTGGAAATAATCTAATAACAACAGTAAAAACTTAACATGGTATCAGAGCT
>JASDQU010207446.1:12935-27332 GCA_032191745.1 Picea mariana
TTTTGCTGGGTTTTCTCCCCCATGAGGGTTTCCCAGGATAAAATGTTGTGTACCTTGTGATTGTGTTTCTTTCAGTGATCCTCTTTATAATGTTGTTTTGGAAATTCATTGAATGCTCATGTAATTTGGAAATAATCTAATAACAACAGTAAAAACTTAACATGGTATCAGAGCTAGACTGAATAGGGAATTTTTCACTAAGTATCTAGACGTCATTGTTGTTGTACAAGAAAATTAAGGATTTTTACTGAAGAGGAATTTTTGACCAAAAACCAACTTGGGAAGTGCGTCCTGCCCTAGCACATCTTTTGGCAGCTTGAGAGAACTTTTTCAGTGGCTAGATTCTCTGGAAAGTCAAACCTTAGTTTTGATTAGTACCAAAAAACTAGAAAACTAGGAAACCAAAACTAGTACTCGAAGTACCCGTCCAGAATTGCGCAGGTCAATTTTTGAGGGGTAAAACTTGGAATTTTTTGAAATAGTCAGCTCCAACAAACTCGCCTCAACCTAGATCATCTCCTAGTAAGATCAGTTTCATTTTTTGAGCACTTTCATTTTCTAGTCATTTTCTTAGCTTGAGGTCAAGATGTCTACAAGCACCAAGCTTGCTGACAAGCTAGAGGGTGTGGAAAATTTCCATTCCTGGAAGTAAATAATTGGACTCATTCTTGAAGAGAATGACCTTGAACAATTCATAAAATAAACTGTACTGGAACCCGAAGAAAATGCAACTAAAGAGAACTACAAGAAGGATATGATTAAGGCTAAAAGAATAATTGCAGATTCCATTAAAGACCACTTGATCCCTCAAGTGTCTTCTAAGAATACTCCAAAATATATGTTTGATGACCTAACCATAATGTATGAATAAAATCAATCGGAAGATGAACATGAGAACCCAAGTCGAGAATACAAAGATACAAAAAGGAGAAATAGTTCAAGACTATTTCTCTAGGGTTTCTCAATTCAAGGATCAATTAGAGGCAATTGGAGACAACTTAGATGAAGATTAACTCATGATGAAAAATCTTAATGGTCTCACAAGACCTTGGGATGCCTTCATCCAAACTATTTGTGCAACAAAAGAGAAACTCCAATTTGATAGTTTATGGGAAGAATGTGTTCAAGAAGAAGCAAGAATGGCCAACCGAGAAGTTGTCTTATTAAGAGATGAAGATAAATCCCTAGCTTCTCATGCTAAGGGTGGAAAGGGAAAGTCTCATTTTCAAAAGGAGACCCACTTTCATAAAGAATCTCACTCTCCAAAGAGATTCCAGAAATATCATAAGGGTCAAAGAAAGGGAAAATATTTCTCCTCCTACCAATGTTATCATTGTGATAAGATGGGACACATTGCTAATAATTGTCCTAATACAAGGGAAGAATACAAGAGGAGAAATAACAAAATACAACATGCGCATACAACTGAAGATGATGAGCCACCCAAGAAGTTAGCTAAAGAAGAGATTGGAGAATATGTTTTTTTTTCCGCTCTCTCAAGATCTGTGACACCTGGAGAGGATACTTGGCTCATATATAGAGGTGCCTCTAAGCATATGGCAGGTTAGGAGAACACTATATCCAGCCTTATAGAAAATGACTCCCCCTAGAAATTTTCACTTAGATATGTTTATCGTTACCCTATCAAAGGAATGGGAGAAGCCACCTACGAACTTGATTCAGAAACTCCGATGAGAATGGATGATGTACTCTTTGTACCCTGTTTGAAAAATATCTTACTTTATATTTCATCCCTAGATAACAAAGGTTTCAAGGTTGCATTCATAGATGGCAAAGTTATTATGTGGTCTAAAGGAAAAACTATAGAATATGCAGTTTTTATTGGAATAAAAGAAGGTGGTTTGTACAAGTTAAAAGGTCAATCAGATGTAGCCTTGACTCACTCTACTGAAAGTCCTTGTGAAATTTGGCATAGAAGTCTAGCTCACATCAACTACAAAACCTTACCATATGTGAGCAAGGTAGTTACAGGTTTACCATAACTAAAGGTTGATCATGAAGGTGTATGCAAGGGATGTGCACAAGGAAAGAGAACAAAGAATGTTTTTCCAAAGAGCGACAGTAAAGCAGAAGGAATTTTGGAAATTTTCCACTCATATGTATGCGTTATAATGTCATCAACCTCTCTAAGACCGTATGTATACTATGTATCTTTTATTGATGATTTCTCTCGTAAGACTTGGGTTTATTTCTTGAAGTCAAAAGATGAAGTACTTGGAAATTTCAAAGAATTCAAAGCCTTGGTAGAAAACCTCTTTGAAAGGAAAATCAAGATACTCAGGTCATATAGTGGAGGACGGTACACTTCAAATGAATTTGGAAGCTTTTGCAGAGATGTCGAGATTAAGAGGGAGCTCACCACTCTCTATAATCCTTAACAAAATGGTGTAGCAGAAATAAGGAATAGAACAATTATGGAAGCAATAAAGACTATGATTCACGATCAATATCTTCCAATGCACTTATGTGTTGAAGCAACAAGAACAACAATATATGTCCAAAACAGATTATCCCATAGTGCAATTGGATTCAAAAATCTCGAAGAAATGTTCTTCAGAAATAAGCTAGAAGTAAGTCATCTCAAAATATTTGGTTGTCTAGTATTTGTACACATTCCAAAAGAAAAGAGAACTAAGTTGGATCCTTTAGGAAATAAGGGAATATTTGTTGGATATTGTTAGGTCTCTAAGGCCTTCAGAATTTACATACCAGGTTACCATCATATTGATATCAGAAGAGATGTAACTTTTGATGAAGATGCAACACTCAAAAGATCAAGGAAATATCAACTTGAAGAAGTATATGAAGAAGAACCTGTAGCTCCTAGAGTTGCAGAAACCGTGAAGGAAGTTATAGTTACCCCTGATGATGATATTACAGAAGATCATGATATGATATAATCTCAAGAACCTCCCCATATGATGATCTCTCACAAGAGAAATCCAGTTTGGGAGAGAGAACTTATTCAAGATGTAGAGAAGTATGGTGCTGTTGACGAGCAAAATTGACCGTTCGTCAACTGAGAGAGTGGAACCGGTCCGGGGTTGTCTAATAACCCAAGCCGTTTGGAATGAACCACCCTAACGGGTTTAATGGCTTCGTTGGCCGTTCTAAGGTCCTAAGAAAACCAAAGAGAAAACTAATCTAAACTAACTAATCTAACTAAAACTAAACAAACTAAACAAAAACTAAATAAAACAAACTATTACTAACACTAAAATAAACTAATACACTAATCTAATTAAAATTAACTACTAAAACAAACTAAAATAGAACTAAACTACTCTAATAACTATATATACATAATCTACTAATTACTACTATACTAACTCTACTAATTGACTATCTAATTACCAATTGAATTATAACTTATTCACAAATATACACTATCTACAGTGTGCAGATTTGAATAAAACCTGTAAAACTCATTATATTCTGCCCTAAGACAGCGAGAGATGTTTTTATTGATTTTTTTATTTTATGAAAAAGAAAAAAAACTTACTGAAATTAAACAATCTAAGATACTAAACATATATATCTCACTAAAATTACTAACCAGTATACTAAACAAATAAATGACAAACTGACCTGGAAACGCTCCCAATTTGTCCTATGTATGATGACTTTGAAGCTGGTCAGAGGAAGGAAACTCGCACTGGTTGATCCAAAAGCTTCTCGTAAACGATTGGCTGCAATGCTCTTTGAGTTGTTTACAGGACAAACAAGACATAAAAGATCATAACAATTATATGATTTATAAATCTCTGCAATAAGGGAAACCTGTTATGCAAAAACTTATACTTAATAATTCAACTTATGAAGAAGAGAAATCTGTCGTTCACAAACTGAATCAAGCAATTGCTATGTCTTTAAATACTGGAAGAAATCAAATATGGATTATAGCGATTAAATTACATCAATTGCAAAAGATTAAGATAGCTAAAGTAGTCATTAACCAAATACAAATTGATATACATAACATGAAACAAAATATTGATATCATGAGAAGCTAAAGCTGTAACAAAACACCAAATTCTGCCTCAGTCTGTATTAAAATTCCATATCCTTGTTCTCCCACGAATGAGGATGATCATTATTACAAAAATAATAAGTATATATAAGTCTTTCCACAGGGTAAAACCTCCCTGTGGATAGTATCAAACAGTTTACATAATCTGGGAAGATATTCCCAAAATCAACTAAGCTAGGAACTAAAATGAAACAAACTATTTCAAATATCCTCTAAACTGTCCATCCAACCCAATGCAATTTCGAATTCACCTGAAATGGACCAAAAATAACAAGTTAGAGAGATATTTTATGAGCAAAACAATAAAAATCTGACTCTACAGACTTAGCTACAGAATCATCTGATTCTGTAGCTAGTCTAAAATAACATACAGGATCAGAATTAGAATCAAATCAAATCTTTTAAAAGAATCAAAACCAATTTTCTTCCAATGATCATTTAAAACGAATCACTTAAGATTCAAATGATTTTATTATTCAACATTAAACAGGACGAAAAGTGATTCAACTGAACACAGAGATAGGAATACTCTGTTTTTCTGTTACCATAAAATCGGGTCTTTCATAATCAAACAATAACAAGACTATTTCATATCCAATTAAAATTGATGATGAACCATATCGTATGTGATACGATCTAATCCAACACAACCATTTTCCACTTGTTATAGCTGTAACAAGATTCAAGTCATTTAACCGAATGCAAAGAAAGAAGACTATTTCGATTATGGGTAAATGAAATCATACGTAACAGCATCAGTCCAACAGAATTTGTCATAGATTTTGATCGTTGTTCCTCGCACAGTCAACAGACAGGATCGATTAATTGTGATCATAATCATAATAGAATCGACAGAAGTGATAAGTGCAAACTGGATAAATAATCTTGATTGGTATTGAACGAAATCATTAATTCAAACAGATCATAACTGGGTTTAATATAGAAACAAATCGTGAATCCAGATATAGGCAATCCCATTCTTCAAATCAAATTCAAACAAAGTATCCATTGCCATTACGAATCCAACTGATAACATGGTCGAGCTAACAGTAAACCAATGCGAATTAACCGGCTGGGTTTTTAACATAATCATTATGAATTGAATCTATTCACGATTTGGGTGTGTTTGTACAGAGTCACATTGGAAATGATCCAAATTGTATTCTTGTCGCTTGAAGGTCATATGGGACATAAAACCGTAACAATTAATCGTATCAAAATCATTGCCAATCATAGCGTATACATTATAACGAAATTGAATCGAAATGTGATCATTTTCTAAATTGAATATGAGGAACAATTCCTGTCTATAATAGATACAAACAAATTCGATTAACAACAGAGCATCCATTTTACTAAATCAAACAAATCAAATCCACACCAATATCAATCAAATCAATGAAAATCTGATAGAAGCTAAACTGGGAATGATTGAAAAAACAAAATTCCATTTAGTCAAAGCAAAGCTATGTATAGAATGCATACAATGTAACAGAGCCATTCAATGTTGTGAATAGAGCTGTTTAAAACCGAATTCAAATCGTTATATAAACCTGGATTATTTACAAAAAAAACGATTGATATCAAACATACCTGTGTGACGACGAGGCTGCTCAGTTACACCAGCTTGGAATTCACGACAGCTGTGGTTGATTCCACATTTTTAAACAAGATGGAGCCTGTCGTCCTTTGTTTCTTATCAGTGGCTTGTAGCTTAGCCTTTTGACTGATAAGCAGTGCAACCTGGTCCTCCAAAGATTGAGTTTTTGACTGGAGAATCGGAACATCGAGATAATATCGCTCTAACCATGAACTTCATTGATCACAGGGTGGAACTGTAGGTTTAGACAGAGCAAGAGAGGGTTTGGATAAACGACCGGGGGTTTCACAAGGCAACTTAATGCCTGGGTAGTTAGGGTCATTCTGTAGGTAGGGGGGTAGGTTTGACACAAATTCATACGAGGGTTCGGCACACAAACCTTGCGAATAGGGGTATTCGCTAGCCAAGAAACGCTCCACTTCTGAATCAGAGTCCTCACTCAACATGATAGGGTTTGGTTCGACAGGGGGTTTTGTCTTATTTCTTTCCATCCGCGAAATCAAACGGGCATTCTTTTTGCCTTTGGCATTTACAGTGGGTTTTGTCTTGGGATTTTTGCCCATAGGATTAACAGTCTCAACACCCTTGGTCACAGAGTGGGGTAGGTCGATAGGTGAGTCGTCCAAGGGTTTAGGTAGCAGGATGTTGTAGGGTACTGGGGGTACAGCCTTGACCTCGCTCACCACAGGTTTGTCAACCTGTGTAGGGATCGAATCCTCAAAATCATTCCGAGCAATAAAATTGCTCCAACAATCTCCGTGCAGACTCAAATGACAGACAACAATAAGCTTCACCAGCCCATAATGAAAAAGGCTACTATCAGCCTGATTTCTTTTGTACTTCTTTGACATTTTAAACAGGCTTCTATGCAAATAATAGGGCATATTGAGCTGATAACCCATAAAAACCATAAGCAAACGAAGGTGGTGTAAGAAAACAAACCCGTACCGACCTTTGCAGGTGATAAACTATTTGACTATCATTAATAAATCGTGCCAACGTTGTTTAAGCATGGTCACGGGCATACCTCTATCACAGGAGGTAATTTTGCGCGACTGGAAGAGCAGTGTCCATGGGACCTCCTCTACTTTGTAATTCTTGGACCATCGTTGTCCAGTGGTAGGCAAACCTGTAGCAAGACTGATAAACTGTTCATCAATTTCCAATTGAATATCGCCGACCTTGGCTCGACAGCCATCAAAGGTCATGGCAAATTGTCGAGCTACGCAGAGGTTGAAACCTTCGAATCTTTGTATAAATGGAAGCCACCCATTTTCCTCGAGGTCACTGCGGGCACTGTCAAACATCAACAGAGCCTGGTTGCCATTGGGTTCAGCCCTCACGACTGGGGCCATGGTGTGAGCACATGGTAAGGGTTTGGTTCTCATTCACCAACGCACAGGAGCAGAGTCATTCTGTCTAACAGCAATGAACGATCAAAGGGGAAGCATTAATGTGCGCATGCGAGGGTGGTGGAGTTATTCACCGCCATGCACAATAGTTATGACAAAGTACAACCGACAAGTTCCACCTCTGCTCAAACAATCATAGCATAGTTCAAAAACCATATCGTTTGGCCAACCGAAGAATCAAATGGTGAGTGTTATGCCAACGTGCCAAATCAACTAAAGTTTTAAAACCATTGGCATTCAACGTGAAACCAACACCAAATGTTAGCCATGCGCCATTGTGTAAATATTTAATCAAAAGTTTTAAACCATTGTGCCAATCGATACTCATAAAATTGACAAGCCAAGAGCTATAATAAGGATCACATCATATAAAAACAAAAATAAATCATGGCCCCTATGCAATTCATAGAATCAATGATTAGGCAAGTCATAAAAAGTATAAACCCAAATGTTCAATGCCTTACAAACTTAACAAAATCAAGTTTTGCAATCAATATAAGAATGTCCAAATGAGCATAGTTTAAAAGTCCTTTCATCCACATGATGATAAACCAAAGGTAAGTGCCATAGAAAATATCGATAAAAAGATCATGATAGTTCAAATAATGATCGATATGTGACCTCGAAAGGAGAAGTTTTCACGCTTACAGTCATGAAAACTTAATGAAGACAAATTTGCAAATGTCGCAAAAATGAAAGTGTCGTTTATTTGAAAAATGCGATGAAAAACTTGATGTTTACAAGACATAGGTGTAGGCAGCTTATAGGATCATAAGAAAAAGTTAGTTGGCTGCCAACAAGTGCCCCATAAGGAACCATGAGACAAAGAAAGAAGCCTAAACCATTCTCCATCTATATGTCCTTGATGTGTGATCTCGTAGAGAAGGAACCTACTTGCTTTGAAGAAGTCATTTAGAATAAAGAATGGATGGACGCCATGGTAGAGGAATACCATTCCATTATAAAGAATGATGTGTGGGAAGTAGTTCCCAGACCAAAGAACAAATATTTGGTATATTCTAAGTGGATATACAAAATAAAACATGCAGCAGGCGGAAGCATTGAAAAACATAAGGAAAGATTCATGGCTCATGGATTTTATCAAAAGGAAGGTATTGACTATGAAGAAACATTTGCTCCTGTAGCCAGACACACTTCTATCAAAACCATCATAGCTCTTGCAGCCAAAATGAAGTGTAAGTTACACGAGATGGATGTGAAAAGAGATTTCTTAAATGGTTTTATTGAAGAAGAAGTGTATATAGAACAACCACAAGGGTTTGAAGTTGAAGATAGAAAGACTTATGTTTGCAGGTTGAAGAAAGCTACTGGATCTTGGTATGGTAGAATTGATATTTTCCTGAAAATCTTGGGCTTTACCAAGAGTAAATATGATCCCAACCTATACTTCAAGGTTATGAATGATGAGCCAGTTATATTACTACTATATGTGGATGATTTATTCTTGATAGGAGAATAAAATCTCATCACAGATTGCAAGAAGTTTGTTGCAGAGTTTGAGATGAAATACCTAGGCTTGATGCATTATTTCTTAGGTATTGAAGTTTAGCAGAGCCAAGAGAAGATATTCCTTAACCAAGGGAAGTATGCGGTTGAAATACTGAAGAGATTTGACATGCTGGAATGTAAATCCATGAACACACCCATGGAAACAAATTTGAAGCTCCTGGTTGATACTTCGTTCAAGTTGGTTGATGCTACTCTATATAGACAGATTAGTGGTTCATTGATGTATCTGACGAATACCACGCCATATATATTATTTCTTGTGAACACCTTGAGTCAATATCTGGTGGAGCCCAGACATGTTCACCTTGTAGTTGCAAAGCATGTGATGAGATACCTTAAGGGTATGTTGGATTATGGTCTCTATTATATTGGAGATCATGACTTTAGACTATATGGTTATACTGATTCAGATTGGGCTGCAAGTGCTTCAAAAAAAAAGAGCACTTCAAGATGTTGTTTCGGTTTAGGGTCAGCCATGACTTCACGACAAAGCATGAAGCAATCCAATATTTCTCTTGGCACGACAGAAGCAGAGTGCATTGTATCATGTTCTACCAATTGTGAAGCCATATGGCTTCGAAAGTTGTTGACAGGTCTATTCAATATGGAGATGGAAGCCTGTTTGATATGGAGATGGAAGCCACCGTGATTCTATGTGATAACCAGAGTTGTATAAAGATGACGAAGAACCTAGTGTTCCATGATAAGTCGAAGCACATAGAGATCTGGTACCACAAAATTCGTGATATGGTGTAGAGATGATATGTAAACCTCCAATATGTTACCACAGATGAGTAGGTTGTAGATGTGTTGACCTAGCCTCTATCTCGTGAGAATTTTGAGTACTTTTGAGACAAGCTTGGTGTAGTTCAAAAGGACCTCCCTCGAAAGGGGGAGTGATGTTGATGATATTATGGTATCCTGACCAACAACGGGTAGTTGCGTTAGGATTTTATATCCTATGGGATTGATCATCCCTAGGAATATCCTGAAGGTATAGTAAGGATGGTTTGTCATAGTACCTATGCATGTATATGCCAACTGTGGTCAGTAGTGGTATCTCAGTGAGGATTTTATATCCTAGGGAATCTTATGATTCCTAGGAATATCCCAAGGTTCCGGTAAGGACGGTCTGTCAGAGTACCACAAATGTTGTTGTTGATGCAAATTTTTCATTCTGTTGCCACATGTTGATGATGATGTTCCAGCTTCATGCTATTGATGATGATATTCCAGCTTCGTATTATTATTGATGATGCTCCGGCCTCATGATGTTGGTGATGTTGGTGTTCTAGATTCGTGCTATTGATGTTGATGTTTTAGCTTCATGTTGTTGATAATGATGATGTTACTCCATCTCCATGTTGTAAAACGATGATGATATTGATGATGAGAAAAACTTCTGATGATTTATAAATGCATCAGTCAGTGTTCCATATTCTGATGATGATGTTTCCTTGTCCTTCTCTTGATGATGTTGTATTGAGCCATGTTAGTATAATACCCTTCTCGTTAAGGGGGAGTGTTGAAATATTGTAACTTCGAAGAATATTCTAATTATATTTGAGTTATTATTTTATAGATCAAAACCCCTTTTGTGGATTGATCAAGTCAGGTCTTGTATAAGGTCAAATCCCCTTTTCTGGATTGGTCAAACTATTTTTGTATAGTGTTATTTGTAAAGTCAGCCCCTTCTAGAGTGATTTTAGCCACTTCTAGGAGAAGTCGGCTCAACCAAGGGAAGATACACAACCCTAACACCATCTCACACTTTTATTTATATGTGAGATTGGTGTCTCATTTACACACACTCACTCACTCATCTAGTGCACATATCTTGAAGGCAGTTGTAGTTGCATCAGGAAGGATAAGAGAGGTGCATGCTCAGTCTTGGTCTATCTTTGGTGTTTTGGTCTTAGTCTTGGCATTGTATTGGCAATCTATTATTGAGGAAGTTTTTGTTGGGTTTTCTCCCCCATGAGGGTTTCCTAAGATAAAATGTTGTATACCATATGATTGTGTTTCTTTCAGTGATCATGTTTATACCGTTGTTTTGGAAATGCATTGAATGCTCATGTAATTTAGAAATAATCTAATAACAAAAGTAAAAACATAACAAATATAACCCTAAATTTATGAAGTATGCATACCATAAGTTCATGATAGTTATTTTATTCATGAGTATGCTTATAATATGGCATAGCGCCATCACCCAAAAAAAAATATCCAACTAAATTATGTGTGAAATGATATGCTATGGCCTTACCTACAAGCATTGAAATTATGGCATAGAGCCAATATAATATAAATTATTATTATTCCTTACCTAAACCCACAAGCACTATATTATTATGCCTTAACTAAACCCACAAGCACAATGGTGTGTAACATTGATTTAAAACTTGATTTCACCTCATAGAGTAGTAATATATGCATGTCTTATCAACATGCATAGATAAAGTATTCAACAAAAAGTAAAATACATATATGGTATCTTAGTTGATACTAGTATTAATAAGCATTATCATTAAGTTTAATGGCTAGAGGTGATTACAATTGTACTATTATATTAAGCAAATTCTTACACAAGATTTAGTTATCAATTCAACCCTCCATGGTTAATGGAACTGTGAGAATCTAGTTTCTTTGATCCATAAGCCAACTATCATTTGTATTTGTATTCGAGAAGTTGAAGAAATTTTCAATATCACTTGGATTAGTATGAGTGAAGTTATAGTAGTGTGTAAATTTTATTATAAAAGTATACATGTACATTCATATTAAAATTATGTTCTAAATTTTGTATATTCAAATTATTGAATTAACATTGTTATTGGGTAAAATCATAAATGTGGGTAACACTTTTGTGAGATTTGGGTCGTGAAAATTGCTAATGGCAACTTTTCAATTGAACTATTTAATTTTTTCGACCAAAAGGTTTTTCAGTCAAATGTTAAATCTAATAACGCTCTCGAAATTTGTGCCACCAGATACATGTGTCAAATTTTTTTGTCCGACAACCTTGTTTTCAAATGAAAAAGTATTTCGGAAAATATGTTTTCAGATGAAAAGTGCTTATATATATATATATATATATATATGTCGCATTTCTCATTCAACAGTTTCTTTCCCCTGTCATTTTCCTTTACTTCCCGCCATAGAGCACCCACCATACCTTCCCGCCATACATTTCGTTAACAAATTTTCTTTGGGAGTGACATGCATTCCCTTGGAAGTCGAAGTGAGAGTTAGTGAGAGCCCGTTGAGACATGTTGAATATTTAATTGGCCTAGATACCAATCGGGAATATCCTACAAATGTCTATGTGAAGAACTTCAAAGGCGAAAGCATTCTCATCAGAGAGAGTTCATTTTCATATATGGTTGGGTGCACCCATGCATGTCTTCATAAAAGGGTGATAAAATTAGTTGGGTTTCTTGTCTCCGACCTCTACACCGATGCAAAAAAAGAACTTTTGGGAGGGAGACACCCACTTTAGTGTTTTGGGTTGAAATCATAACCTAAAATGGGATAAAACTCTAGATACCATACAAAATACGATCGACACTAGGAGCACCCGAGTGGCACCAACAACATTGTGTCTGCACCTATTTCAAGTAAGTTAATCCATTTTAGGATTTTATTTTAGGTCACGTTCCTTGGTTAGGACTGATATTACTGTCTCATTGGTGCTTTCTATTTTTTTCTTCTCTTGGGTAATAATGGATGTTCTTATTGTGTATTATTTTTAAAGTATTCATCAAATTTTTAATAGCATTAGCAGTAAAATTTGTGTGTCAATCTAATGTAATTTGAATTAGACATCCAAATACAAAAACTATATCTTTGAATAAAAACTTATATGTTACCTTTATTTTGGTTGTTCTTGTGGTTCTTCCTTTTACCCATTTTTTGAATAGGTTAATAAAATCAATGATATACTTTTATTGGTAGTAAGGGGGTGAGTTCATTATAATATCGATTCTATGGATTATTAATTTATTTTTGGCATTGTCCACATCCTTTCACCTACTTAAAGTAATACCTAAATAGTGGGGGGCACAGAGTCATATACACAATATATTTTGAGCTATTTTATTTGATGAAAAATATCCCCTTGTTCCATAGTGGACTATATTTACCAATTGGTATATTCTACTAGATGAACACATCTTCTCGTGATTCCATCCATGCCTTAGTCTATACAATTTTCCCGATACTTTTAATCTTAATTCTATCTAAACTAGGATTCTTCATTTTAAAATACATAACTATTGTGGTGCTTGCACATGTTGGAGAAAATAAAGAACATCATCCAAATATCATGATGCACCCTAGACTAGAAAAATGTTAGCATCCAGAGATTTCCCCTTGTTTTCTTTCTCCATTGTCAATTATTGAAAAATGTTTTGATCCAACATGTACTTTTATAGGTTTGATAAAAAACTCAAGTTAATATTCTTAGAATAACATTAATCATCTTCTTAAAATCCCCACTAGAATTGGTTTGTTCACGAGGTACTTTAATGCTTGGCGGTTAATGTAGAAATTTAACTTATTTTCTAGTAGATAGTGTTAGAATCTGAAATATGTGTGCTCATTTTACCATTGACAATACCCTTTTCACCCAACCATAGGCCGAAGCCACCCTCCGAGCACCTTAACCTTGATAGAGAATCACTTTGAAGCAAACCCTAGGCTAGATAGCGAAACAAAGGTTAGCGCACCTTTCCCCAAGGATAGCACATCAACAAGGGCTAATCAGATGTTCCAAACCCTAGCCAAGAGATAGTCCAAGCCAAAACATAACTGCTAGCTGCAGCAGCTGCACCAACAACTCTCCTCCAAACCTGAGCACAAGACTGCAACTACACTACGCAGAACTGGCTCTCTGCAACTACTGAGATGTGTCGAATGAGATATTGGCGCCCTGTATTTATAGTGGTTCTGGAAGACTTACTAGGGCCAAATTCTCCTTCTAGGTACCTATCTGTTCAGTATATTATTATTATTTATAAATGACTTCTTCTCTTGGAGGCTAATAACCTAATATAAATTATCTTCTTGATCCGACAAGTCTTCTAGGGTTATTAGCCAACTCATTAGGGTTTCTTCTTGCTTTTCGGAGTATTCTATTCTCATCAAGTTTACATGTGGAGGTAAATGCCTCCTGCAGCTACCATGATATCAACACTCCCTCCTAGCTAGGGAGGTATTATAGGTAATGGTCTTGAGCACAAAACATACCNTATTCTCATCAAGTTTACACGTGGAGGTGAATACCTCCCGCAGCTACCATAATATCAACACTCCCTCCTAGCTAGGGAGGTATTATAGGTAATGGTCTTGAGCACAAAACATGCCATTCAACCGGTAGCATCAACATAGATATATAGACTAGATCATGAGCACCATCATCATCATCAGTTGCATCATCTCTCGAAACCATACTCTATATGAGTAATCAGACATGATGCTCACTCCACAGAGTGATACAAGAGCCATTCTTCTAATCCAGAAGAGTAAATGTTTTGAACTATTTTCTGTCTGGAAAATCTCTATTCATCATTCATCTGGCTCATAATTATTTCCAATAAACTGTTGATAGTCTTCAAGGCAATCGAAACAAAATAGAACACAACTGTGTCTATCCATAGTAGTACATAACTACAATATAGTGGTACACTACCACACCAAGTAGCACACAAGTACTTGATCAGTAACGTATAGTCACAAACAGTGGAACACATCCACCACAGTAGTATACATCTACTGTCATGCAGTCTTCATAACAATCATCTGAT
>JASDQU010207448.1:6390-29203 GCA_032191745.1 Picea mariana
CATTTTCCCGCCAAAAAAACCACTTTTGCACATTTTTATCATATTTGACTATTTTACCATGTCTTCTTCCGGGGGATATTCTGGGCAAACGAAGACGAATTTTAAAAATCCGAGAGACATTTTTGCTTAGCACGGGCTGAGGAACAAAATCATTCTTTTAGTTTTTGCAACGGAGTTACGAGCAGAGAGAGTCGAAGACATCTTCGAGGCCTATTTTTCCATATTTTCCATTCTCAGTTTCAGTCCCGATTTTGCAGGAGCTGTCACGGCTAGCTGGGGACGAATTTGGTGAAACCGAAGGAGGTTTTTTTCCACCACATGAACATCTACAATAACCTCTTTCAGTTTTCTCCCAGGTGTCATCATTGAAGAGAGATTCATGTCTTATCAGACCCCTGTTTCGCAGAAAAACGGTCCATTTTTTATGGCAACAAACTCCGAAATTCGTGGGAATGGTGGCTATTTTTGGGCCGAGGCGGTTAAACCGACTTGCGGAACTTGAGGAGAAGATATATCTTATTTATTAGGATGATTTTAATGTAAAAGGGTTGGATCTTCATGCCCTGTGGCTATCAAGCTGTAATTTGTTTTTTAATAGATCTGCCATTAATGAAAGGAGGGCACTTTACAGGATTCTTGCGTATGTTCACTGGTGATGTGATTTTCCCAGTCAAATGTTTTCTTCCTCTGTAACCACTTTGTTTTCTGAATCTAATCTTTATGAATAGCGTTATGTCTCAGGATTTATCTCTGATACCCTGTTTCCGATTCAAGAGATTTAAATGTTTATCTTCTAAATATCTTCAGTTAATGAATTCTTAAATGCTGGTTAGTTGAAGATATTTTCCTCATCTGTTCTTCCATTCATCATTTAAGCTGCAAAAGATCCAGTGAGCATATTATCTCGCCCTGTGGAAGTCATCTTTCCTCGTCTATGGCTGTATTTCATTCCTAATTAATTTTAGACTCCATAGCCCAATGGATGTGTAAACTGTCTCAACCAATTTATAAACCCTTTTTGCAACAAAGCACATTGTTTTCATTAACTAGCCTAATATCTCTTAAAACAAAGCTACATCAGATAGAGAGATCCCTCTCTGAGTCTTGGAGGGCTAGATCCAAGACTCGAAGTGGTTTTGATGTCGCCTCTGTAACTGCCTCACAGCCTTGGGAAAATTACAGAGTGCTAACATAGTCTCTGTACATTTCTTTCATTAATAGAAATCATGTATTATTGTATATATGTTCTTATGGTTGCATATCTGATACATTTCTGTTATATTATTAAATATCTGCAAAATCTCTGTGCATTTCTTTATTATATCTCCAATCTCATTTCGTGCCGAAAAGAATCCAGATCACTAGTTTTTTGATGACTACATCATGAAGCTCTCTCTTGAGAATATTTAAACAAGGAATAATCACCTTATGTGCATTCCATAGCCATTGTAAAGACCCTAATAAGATTTCTCTAGGACCTAAATATATAGTTTTCCTCTCCTGGCCATGGTGGAGGTTCTAAGACTCATTCTTATTGTTCAAAACATATTAATTTTGTCCATCTTCCTAGTCAAAGACATTTTCCATGGCCATTTATCACAAGAAATATTCATTTATGGCATAAGGCCCTTGTTTTCCTCCACCAACCATGGAACATGCCTTGACTCCTATATGTGGTGAAAAAATTATCCTAAATTATAATGGTTCCCATATCCTACCCGAAGGCCAAAGATCCCTTAGAAAGGATCTATCTAGTTCTTTTAGTCCTGATTCATGGCCTTTGATATTGAGAAGCTTCCTTTTAGGCCCAAGGTCCTTGTTTTTCTCCCCTCACCATGGTATAGGCCCAAACATCCATTCTTATTGTATAATACATGTTAATTGTGCCAAATATTACCCACATAGGATAAATATCCCTTAAACAAGTCTTGTGTGGTTATTGGAGGACTACAACATAAATCATAATACTTACAACATTCAAATAGGGCTTATCTTACTCCCTAACCATGGACAAGATCCCATGGGCCTTACATGGTGCATAAAACTTGTGAGTGGTGTCCATATCCCACCCAATGGCCACAAATTATGAAGAGAGGATTAGTGTGGTGTTTTAAGGCCTTTTTCATGGCCATTAATCCTAAGAAATTTGTGTAGGGCCTAACGTCTTTGTTTTCCTCCCTTGGCCATGGTATAGGTTAGGAGATCCATTTTTATTTTTATATAAAAAATATATTAATGGTTCCCACATTCCGAATTGGAGCCCTTCTTCATGGCCATTAAGTAAAATAAATGTTTGTTTACAGCCTAAAGCCATTGTTTTCCTCCCTCAATGATGTTATAAGCCTTGACTCCCATATGTTGTGTGAAAAAATTCTTATGGCATCCATATCCCACTGAAAGGAAAATTGTACCTTACAAAGGTTCTACATGTTTGTTTGAGGCCTATTTCATGGCCCTTAAACTTAAAAAGATTTGTTTTGGTCCTAAGGTTCTAATTTTTTTTGTCCCTTGACCATCGTGTAGTCCCCAAGATCCATTATTTTTGTACAAAACATACTAATGGCATAAAATGTCCCACACAAAGACCAAATATCTGCTACATAATTCTTTTGTCTTTTTTCAAGGACTATGTAACAAATCTCAATTCTAATAAGATTCAAATAGGACCTAATAACCTTATGTTCTTTCCTTAACCATGGGTGACATAACACTATCATTCAATAGTCAAATTCTTACATTTCATTTTCATGCATCATGTGTGAGGGCTTGAGCCACCACAAAGGAAACATACAAAGAATATTTGTCTTATGAACAAGATATGGTACTATCCATTTTGAGGTTTGGCATTGAGATTGTTCTTATAGACTACACTGCATTGCACCATATAAGCCCTACACTTCTTGAAAACCATGTGACACCATTCAAAGACACATTCTTGCGACGAATCATCTATACTATCGATGAACTTTTTTCGTCGATAATATAGCTAATTCGTCACAAGATTATTTACATTCGCCTCTCTTGCGAAGATATCAAATGATGCTTGGATTCATTTCATATTTGGTTTATCAACTTGAAATTAAAATTTGATAGTTTGCAAGCTAGTTGTACCTTGAGTCAAATAAAAATATGAAATTATGAATCATTAACATATCTACTAAAACATATGAAAAATAAGGTTTATGGTTTACATGATGATGGAAGAAAGTGGGTTTGTGAGTCAAATTTGAGTCCAGAAACCCTCATATATCATTAAGGCATGTGAATAGTCTATCCATGTCAAATTTCAATACATATAGAAACAGTTTGAAAAAATTTCAATGTTGGCCCCATTCACATGTCACTGTTGCCCGTGTCTAGTAGTTTTATGGTGTTGATTAAGCAATCAACGAAAAATATGTTTTTTCATCACAACTATGACACAGATACATTGTATATACAATATTAATGTAGAACCTAAAAGAAAAATGAAGAAAGACTGATGAAAACTTAAAACTTGTGTCAACTAATTTGTGTACTTTGAAAGAAAATTAGTGTTTATTGTTTACATGATGAATTGATGATGGAATAAAGTGGCTGTGTGAGTCAAATTTGAGTCCAGAAACCCTCCTGTATTGTTAAGGCATGTGAATATTCTATCCATGTTAAATTTCAATATATACAGAAACAATTTGAAAAAAATTCAACGTTGGCCCCATTCATAGGTCACTGTTGCCTGTGTCTAGTCTTAGTACAATTTCCATTCCTTGTTCCTTGTACAATTAGTTCGAAACTACACATGTCCTCACATCTAGTACATCAAGGGAGTATTTTTATGGTGTTTATTAAGAAATCAACGAAAAAAAGAGGTATTTTTCATCACAACTATGACACAAATACATTGTATATACAATATTAATGTAGAACCTAAAAGAAAAATGAAGAAACGCTGATGAAAACTTAAAACTTGCGTCAACCAATTTGTGTACTTTGAAATAAAATTAGGGTTTATGGTTTACATGATGAATTGATGATGGAAGAAAGTGGGTGTGTGAGTCAAATTTGAGGATAGAAACCCCCCCATATTGTTAAAGCATGTGAATAGTCTATCCATGTCAAATTTCAGTGCATACAGAAACAGTTTGAAAAAATTTCAATGTTGGCCCCATTCATAGGTCATTGTTGCCCGTGTCTAGTCCTAATACAATTTTTGTTCGGTTCGACAGTGCACACATCCTTGCATCTAGTAATGCAAGGGAATATTTTTATGGTGTTGATTAAGCAATCAACGAAAAAAGGGGATCTTTCATGAAAACTATGACAAACATACATTGTATACACATTAATGTAGAACCTTAATGAAAAATGAAGAAAGGCGATAAATTGTATCCCATATGTACATTTGAAGATACTTGCAACGAATTAGCTATACTTGGAACCACATCATCCATTTCCTTTGTTTATCCCATGTAAATATTCTTGCGACGAATTAGCTATACTATCGACGAACTTTTTTCGTCGATAGTATAGCTAATTCTTCACAAGATTATTTACATTCATTTCTCTAGAGACGATATCCTTTCCTTGTCTCTTGCCGACAAATTCTCTTCTTTGTCTCTCTTGCTGACGAAAGTGTTTTCATAAGTGATGGGTACTAAATGATCCTTGATTTTCTCCTCTTGTACCTATTCTTGAAGGTTAAAAAGATCGACATTAGCTTAGAAGAGAATCCAATATCAATATATTGCTATACTTATATAGAGACTACTCTCTCTATGTTTTAAAAGATAACTACATGACACTACACTTAAATGAAAAATTCCAACACTTGATGGTTTTAATTAGGATTCATTTCATATTTGGTTTATCAACTTGAAATTAAAATTTGATGCTTTGCAAGCTAGTTGTACCTTGAGTCAAATACAAATATGAAATTAGGAATCATTAACATCTCTACTAGAACCTATGAAAAATAGGGTTTATGGTTTACATGATGAATTGATGATGGAAAAAAGTGGGTGTGTGAGTCAAATTTGAGTCCAGAAACCCTCCCATATCGTTAAGGCATGCGAATAGTCTATCCATGTCAAATTTTAGTGCATACACAAATAGTTTGAAATTTTTTTAACGTTGGCCCCATTCATAGGTCATTGTTGTCCATGTCTAGTCATAGAACAATTTATGTTCATTGTTCCTTGTAAAATTCGTTCAACAGTACACACATCCCTGCATATAGTACTACAGGGGAGTATTTTTATGGTGTTGATTAAGAAATCAATGAAAAAGAGGGATTTATGGTCCATGCCTAGGGATTTATGGAATCACACATGCAATATGTGATATAACAATGGTCATTTCAAATGCATTTGTAACATGAAGTATGGTTCTCATGGTTGTCCAAGGAATGCTATAGGGTCAAATGACAAGGTACAAGATCATAGAAATTTCCTTAGGGATGCATGGGTCATTCATCAAATACATTTTTATAGTTTTGATTAAACAATGAACGAAAAGAGGGATTTTTCATCACAACTATGACACACATACATTGTATATACAATGTAGAACTTGAAAGAAAAATGAAGAAAGGTTGATTCAAACTTAAAACTTGTGTCAAGATATTTGTGCACTTTGAAAGAAAAATAGGGTTTATGGTTTACATGATGAATTGATGATGGGAACAAGTGGGTGTGTGAGTCAAATTTTAGTCTAGAAACCCTCCCATATCATTAAGGCATGAAAATAGTCTATCCATGTAAAATTTTAGTGCATACAGAAACAGTTTGAAAAAAATTCAACATTGGCCCCATTCACAGTTCACCATTTCCCATGTCTAGACCTACTACAATGTTTGTTCGTTGTTCCTTTTAAAATTCATTAACTGTACACATGTTCCTGCATATAGTATTGTATATTTGAGTCTAGAAACCATTTTATATCATTAAGTCATGCGAACAATCTATCCATGTCAAATTTAGTGCATATAGAAACATTTTGAAAGCATTTCAACATTGTCCCCATTCACAGGTTACTGTTGAACTAGATTACATATGAGAATGAAGCTCCATATGAAAAATCAAGCTACATATCGTCAAGGAAAATCAAGATTAATGTTGAACTAGAGTGATGTTTGAGTCTCGAAAATCTCCCATATCGTCAAGGCATACAAACAGTCTATCCATGTCAAATTTCAGTGCATAAAGAAATATTTTGAAAAAATTTCAATATTGGCCCCATTCACAGGTCATTGTTGCCCATCATGTACTCTATCCCTAGTGCAATGTCTTTTAGTTGTTTCCTTTAAAATTCGAACAAGAAAATTAAAATGAAATAAGGACGAGTTGGGTTGATATATAGAGTTGGTGTGTGAGTAATATTTGAGTCTGGAAAACCTTCCTGACTAGCCTGATGGGGATGAAATGCGGCCACATAGGAAGCCACATAGGTTGTTGAAATGCTTCTACAACCCCAAATTTTGAAAACTTGACCTACATGTCGAATGTGTTGCAAAGTTTACTTAACGATCGTTCAAAATGAAATTTTAGAAGAGTGAACCTTATCAGGTAGTTTACTTCATAAGAACCTTAGGTGCATATAGCTTTTAAGATTAGTTTCTATCGACCCAGGACTATTTTTCATATTTCTTTCTCACTTGCTCATCTTCTACATGATAATTTTGTGTCAGTTTGGGTTTCGAATTATTTTTGCTAAAACATTGGAATTTATTTTAGATTTTATCTTCCATCACTGAAAATATGATGTTAGATATATGTAGGCAAGTGTGCTTTGTTGAAAATCTTTGTTTAGATATTCAAGCAATGCATATGCTTAGATTTGGTTTGATGTTATGATCCTAATTTCAGTTGATTAGGATGAAGAACCCCATGAAATGGACAGATGAAGGAGAGAAAAAGGTGGTGGTATGAAGAAGATTCTTTGTTACATGCATATGTTAAGCGATACTAGACATGATAATGGAATCTTGTATCGCATAGAATGAATAGAGCCTTGGACAGAGATCCCAAATCCTGTGCAGAGAAGTGGAAGAACTACTTGAATCTCAGAATCAACAAGGGCTCCTTATTAGAAGACAAGTAGCATCTTGTTATAAGTTTTTAGGAAAAACACGGTAACAGGTGGAAGAAAATCGTAACCTAAGTGTCTGGAAAAAATTCCAAGAGACTGATCAAATGGTGGGAGGTCTATAGAGAGAAAACTATCAACTAGAATATATTTCTTATAAAACATTACTATTTTGATTTAAAGAAAAATGACATCAATTGTGGCAAGCCAAAGAATCACAGGAATTCGAATGAAAAAGAATACTAGATAATCGGTAAGCTCTATTGGTAAAAGGCCTGTGATAATATGAATTTCCCAAATTTCCCGACGCTTGATCAGTAATTCTCGGTGCTTGCTTAGTAATTTTCGGTGCCAATTCGAGCTCTATTGTTGAGCTTCTTCGGTGATCTAATCCTTACCAACCGTTTGTTAGACGGGTTTAATTGCAATGAATGGCACGTCGCAATGAATTCATTGCCATCTAATCCACGTTAAGTCTCTGGCTACATGTTGGCAGCCAATTCGCATTTTCATACTGACCTTCTACGCTGCCTACACCAGTGTTTTTCAAACTTTGATTTCGTCACAATCTGTCCAATAAAACCACACCATTGTTTTATATGCATTTGCACACTTACCTTGGTTCTCGTTTTCATGATTGCAAGTGTTGGAGCCGCCTTTGTTTTGTTCTCTTCGTGCAATTTTCAACTTTGATACTTAAGTTTTAAAATTGTTTTTCATTTCCCTTTCCTTCCGAAGTCATAAAACTCTGAAAAAAATTTTGTTGCCTGAATAATAATGCTTTGTTTCTTACAAAGGGTCCGTTTTTTGCAAATGTGTTTGTCCTTAGGATTTTTCAAAGTTTCACGATCTCGCATGTCGAACACCTTATTTCTTGGATTCACAAGTCCTGAGTCGCGAGAATACGAACTCGTTTCTAATTTTCCTCCAAGGCAAGAATAGTACAAGGCTTTTTACCCTTGATTAGGCATCATCGGGGTTTCGTGCCTCGGCATTTCTCGACTCTAAATTGTTGTTTTCTCAGCCCCGAGAGCTGAGAACACGATAGTTTTCGAATAACCATAGTCAAGAACCAGGAGTAAAAAACTGACCATAGTTAAACTCGGTTCTCGGCACATCGCCTCTCGGCTTTTTCCTTCATAAAGATTGAAGTGTCCAAAATTCTGATACGCGAAGTTGCGACATTATTATATTGAGCCTTAATTATCGGCGCATCGCAATATCGTGACTCGGCGTATCAATATCCTAAAATTTTGCCTTTAAGCTCCCGAGTCACGATCTGGCAATTGAGTTAATCATATCATTCAAGGATCCGCCGCACCAAAATTATTGTAAATTAATGATAAGGTCGGAACTCGCAGTCTCGCGAGTTATAAAATCAAAATACTGAAAGGAGATTCACGATATGATGAAAAACAAGGGAAGCTATAAGTCATTTAAATTGGAAACTTTTTAAGATCAAACGGATTACGTCCCGCGCTTCAAGGTCGGCACACTCTACGAGGTGTTTATTCATTTACTCCCCATAACTTGAGTACCTGTCGAGCTGCCCAATATTCATTACATTAATGAGAAAATAGGGTAAATCCACGATGAAAATAAGATCGGATTTTTTCAATTAAGCTGGTTTTATTTGCGATTTGACAGACTGACGACAAGGTACAGGGTTTTCAAAATATATACGAAACTTTGTTTTATTTTGTTAAAAAAGAAACATTTCTTATCAAGCGTATAGAACAAGATTTCTCCGAGTGAACTAGCCTCTGTATGTATACGCAGGTTTATCACAGAAGAACGAAAAAACCAGCTTCAGCTATGGCACCCAGGAGAGGAGCTAAAGCGAATGTCGAAGTCGCCGCACAGGGTTCGGACAACATCGCGGATACTTCACCTCGGAAAGACGGCGCAGTATCTACCTGGTCTTCTATTACAAATATCCTGCAATCATAGTTAGTGAACTGTTCAGATTCTGATGACTATAACTATGATGTTGTGAAGGACGACATGAACACTAGATTCAAGACAATTGTTCAGTCGAAAATGCACTTAGTGGAAACCAGACCTCGGTTGCTCCCCTATTATGATATGATCCGATGGGCATTGGATCACATCGACCTGCCTTCCAGAACAATTCTGAATGACAGACGGGCCAGGATTGGGACTTTCAGGCCCGAGCATATCCAGGCTATGTACAAGCTTCCAGCGACCTCTGAATACATACTGGGCAAAGAATTCTTTGCAGAATTCAAAGAGAAGGAATGCACACAATATGACAAGACTTTGCCAGGCTTGATAAAGGATTGGGTATCTCGTTCGGCCACGTTCAGGGTGAACAACGAAGGTGTGTATTCGATTTCTTCGTTGGAACCAAACTACAGGTATGTGGCCATGATGACTTGTCGGCTTTTCGGAGCAGAGGACACCGCTCATTTTCTCGTCCAATGGGTACCCCTCATTTTTCGGGTAGCCGAAGGTTCCACATTCGATTGGGCCAAAATACTTTCTGATAATTTGTTCAACAGAATCACCGACTACCAGGAGCAGAAGGCAGCCGGGAAGCCGTCCAAATTCTACATGTCCGCGTATATCATGGACGCAATATGCACCCTGACGCCTTTTCCGTTGATGAAATGGGCTTGGAGTCCATCCGGAGAAACAGCTGTGCATGAGTACCACGATAAACTGTGGGAAAATAATGCGAATGAGTTTATTTATGAAATTTTTAATTGGGTGGTGGTGCCCCTGCATGTCACTATTTTTGGTCTCTTGCCACCCCGCATTTCGGATGGCATTGCTGTGAACCTAAGCCAAATCGTAGACTGGTATGTGGAAGAAGAATTCTCTTATTTGAGAGTATTCAGAGCTACTGTTCCTCCTATGGCGCTCCCGCAATTTATCCCCAATAAGCTGGCGTGTCGTGAGATTGCTCGGCAGACAGTGATCGGCGGCGTAAGCAAAGAACTAAAGGCATCAACAAAGAAGGTATGGCCGTCTTTTCCTATCCGGCTTAATTCATATTCCCTGCTCGATTTCAAGCATGCTAAGGCTGAGGCTGCAGCTTTAGAAGGCTTAAATTTGGCCTATATTGAATATAAAAGGCATGATCCACAGAGGATCGTAAGTACTCATTTAGGAAATTGTGGTTTAAAGAGGTTCGAACACAAATCCTCCCCTTCGGATGATGTTTTCCGAGGTGCCAGATACTATTCATAAGTGCAATACCGAATCGAAGCCCTAGCGGCCGAAGACAGGGCTTCTGTCTTAAAATTCCAGGCAAACAGGAAGCGATGTCTCCCCGTTGTGGGGGGTTTGGGACTTCCTAAAGATAAACCAAAATAAGCCGAAATTTCTGAGGGGAAAACCTCTAAATCCGAAAAACGTCAGGGAGGAGAAAAAGAGAAGAGTCCCGAAAGGAAGAAAACCCCCGAACAGGAGAAAAATCTAGACAAAGGGGAGAGCCATGAGCAGGGGAAAACCCCGAAACACAAAAGCAAAATACTGATCCTCCTAAGGAGCAGAATCCAGAGGTGGAAATAAAGGACACAAATCCACCGGAAGCTCAGAATCCGGAGACGGGAACAAAGACCTCCGATCCCCCGAAAGCGCAAGACCCACTTAGCACACCGAGGAAGAGTGCCAAACAGATCGAGCAAGCCATCACCTCTGTAACACCGTTGCAGTCGGCGCAGGGAAGCGTCAGCGAAGGATGGATATTTGGTGAGGAGCTGACACCTATAAGGGCAGAGGAACTCCCTCCAAATGAATTCTTTTTTGACAAAAAGAGGAAAGCTGTAGTAAAACGAGAATTTTATCAAGAAGGAGAATCCACAACTAAAAGATTCAAGGTGTTGACCGATGGAGGAAACAAAAAGAAGGATGAATTTGCCACTGAAATTGCAGGAACGCTGGGAGCATATGCAACAGCAAATCAATTCGGGGTCGAAATGTTAAAGAGGCAGCTCAGAGCGAAAAATCGCCTGATCAAGACTCTTGAAGCTTGGATAGCTTCAGCTGCTGAAGATGTTAAAAGTCAAGCAAGTGGAGCGATAGAGCTGACCCAATTGGCCGATAGGAAAGAAATCGAGTTCCTCAAGACCAAGCTGGAGAAGGCAGATTCAGTCATCCGAGATGGTCGGGTACAGTTCGACCGCCAGAGGGATACAGTCACACAATTACAGGCTCAATTAGAGGTCACAGAAAGCAAGTTGATTGACGTCGAGATTGCCAAATCTCGAGCAATCGACATTCAGAGCAGGGTATCTTCTGCTCAACAAAGCCTACTAAATAAAATCGGGGAGTTTCAAAAGGATTGCTTGTTGATGAATCAGATTTCTGAGAATCTTGTTGTCAAGGAAAGAAGCGCAGAAGCTGCTCGGGTTGTCTTCCAGGAAGCAGTGCTAGCTACCCATAACAGGTTTTCGGCAGGAACCCCTGGGCTTTCCATTGCCGAACAAACAAGGGGTAATATTTTGTTAAAAAGCTGGGAGCATGACATTGCTTTGAGCAAGGAGCAGGCACAAAAAGTGACGAGTTCACTCAAAGAGACCTTCAAAAACATAAACGCTGAACTATTAGGGATGGAGAATGGAGGAGACACAGAGACACTGAGGAAAATAAATATGGAGCGGATCTCCCTTGATATAAAGGAGAAAAATGAGAGAGATTTGGTGGAAATCTCTAAAATGGACAGAGCAGGGATGGCTCAAATTGATGAGCATCTAATTCGACCCAGCGCACAACTCGGCGCCCTTAATATTGTCGATGCATACATGGGAAATCAAATTCCGCAATTAGCCCGTGACTGCTATTCGGCTGAAGCCAGTTGTCAGGCAGAACCGTCACAACTCATATCTCAATTCCTGGACAAATGTAGGATATGCACCGAGTCAATGCAGAGACAAGCACCTGGCGCACTTTGAAAACAGAGTTGAAGAGATGGAGCGGTTTCACTCCTAACAGCTGCCAAACGGAACCGCCACAGCTTGTATCTAATTTTAGGGACAAGTGTATCATATGCGCCGACTCATGTAAAGAAAAATCCTGACATCCGTTTGTATAAATAGAACAGAAAAAGAAGAACACAAGGCTGGACTTTTTGGTACCCATTGTAACAGAATTTTCCCATGAAGGAAGTTAATGCGAAGCAAATTCAAGATTCCCAATTCTGTCCCGACTGTATCTCAAGTTTGTTTTGTCATGTTCTTTGTTTCTTTTCATTTTTCTCTACACAATTAGTTTGTTTGGTCATGTTCATTGTTTCTTTTCATTTTGCTCTACATAATTGAGAGGTATCACTATAACTTAGTACGAATACTACTATAGTGAAGCAATCTCATATCACAGCAATTGTCCCTTGTCCTTCCTCTGCACCGGCTATCAGCAGGTGTAAGACCAAGCTACAGTTACAGGATTTTGTGTTTGCTTGTACCATGTCAATTATGTTTATGTCAATTTCTTCTTTCATGTATACGTGAGTTTTTTCTAATAAGAATTTTATGTTAATTGCAACTGGATGTTCTTCTCTCATTTCACACCTTTTACGAAAAATCATACAGTTACGGGAAAGGGCCTTTCATTTGTAGTCCCATTTCGTTCTTCATACGAAGATTTCTCTTATGTTCGACCGAATTGAATCAGCCATTAAAATCTCTCATTAAATTATTCCCATACTCTAACTGTTCCTTAATGACTATACCCAGGGTAATTCAACCTAATATTCAACTCGGGATATCAGATCAAACTAATATCGCGTTAAATATTTTCAGTACGACCCTTAGAACTGCTAATACCCGGGAAGAATTAGAACGTTCATGGGCAGCCATTGAACAAGATATCGCAACCCAGGAACAGTTGGAAGCCAGACAGCGTGAGCGCAGAAATCCTCATTAGCTTCCCATACCGAAGGTTAGTGAAATCCTTTATCAACCATTACCATACTTTCGGATGCCTTGACACTGTACTTTAAGCCTTAGTACAGACTCAGGAACAACATCTTTTTGGCGCTATTGTCGGGGAACGAAGTTACAAAATCTTTTCCCTGGGAAAACGACAAACAATTTCGTCGATAGCGTTGCTCTTTGATAGTGAACATAGAGCACCCACCGTTTTAAGGCTTATTTGAATCTTTCACTTGGCAACTCCACTAAAACACAAACTGGCATCTGGTAGGAGGCATACCAGACAGAACCCGGATAGCAAGCTCGTTACGCCTGTTAATAATCCTGAAAAAATTTTGAGAACAAGAGGTCCGCTTGAGACAACTGCTCCAGTCAATAAACCCAAAGGTCTACCTTTAAAGACTAAATCCGCTGCCGAGCCTCCTGTTTTGGGTAACCCTCTGTTGGATATCAAATATTTGGAAACAAACTACCCAGAGTTTAGGAGTGAGCCACCACAAACTTTCCCGCCCATAAACAAGGGAAAAGGCCCTTTAGAGAGATCCTCATATTTTGACATATCCTCCTTCCTTCACCAGAACCTCCCAGTTTCACCTGATTCAAAGGTGTGTTTTACACCCCCATTTCCTGCTACCAAGTCAATGGCAGGCGTCGGAGGAGGAGGCGGCGGACCGAATGTCCCCCCTCCCGGAGTATTTGCAAAAGTAGCAGCGAGATACGCTCCCTTAGTTTTACCTGTTGTCCTCCATGATTTGCCTGACAACTACATCAAAAATCTTCCTAAGTTCACTGGGGAGGGGGAACTAACCGCAGCCGAACATATCAACTTCTTTGACCAGTTCGCAGACATATGCGGTATTGAGCATGAGGATGTCTATTAGAGACTACTTGTCCAAACTTTCGAAGGACAGGTCCGAACTTGGTTTCAGAGTCTTCCTGCCGCTTCTATTCAGACATATAATGCTTTAGAAAACACTTTCCTCACACAATGGGGGGAGCGAAAAGACTATTTATACTACCTTACCGAGTTCGGGTCCCTAAGAAAGAAAAACTCAGAAACGGTAATGGAATTTATTTTGAGATTTAACAAAATATACAATAAAATTCCAGTCGCTGTTAAACCTTCTGAACCTTCGGCCAAAGTAACCTTTGCAGGAGCTTTCGAACCTGATTTTGCATTGCTCTTGCGAGAAAGAAGAGGAGCCACCCTAAAGACAATGCAAGAAGACGCCGTCGAAATAGAATCTAATATGATGGCTTCAGGTAAATTGAAGGCTAAAGTAGAAACAACCAACTGTGACAATAGACGTTATAGGGAACCAGCAGGTCCTTCTGGGTCAAATAGGTACACTGATGATCGGGTGGATGATATGGCCCGAATAGTTAAAGATCTGTCCAACAAAATCTCTAGGATGGAGTTAGATCAGGCCAAAGCTGATTCTTCCAACAAGAGAGACTTCAGGAGAAACCCAAATCCCCAAAATCAACAGAGACAAATAAAGAATGAGGATCAAAAAATACCAACTCCGTTAAAAAACGAAAATTTTATAGGAGCAAATGACCTCCAAGAGTTCGGAGATTCGGAAGATGAAGTTGCATTTTTTGGGGATGATTCTTCACAGCCGTTTCTGACCAAGGAAGAGTATGAGGAATCTTTAAGCACCCCTCAAACATCTGATAAGCAATAAGAAGGTGATCACAATGACCTATGCTTATGTCAACCAGAAACAGAAATAATAGCGGCCGATTTCCAACCCAGATACAATCTCAGGTCAAAAAATAAACCCGTCTCTACTGAACAACCTAAGATAATTCTCCCGAGGGGTCAGTCTCAAGAACCTCCTTTGAAGGAGACGTTGTTACCCAGCAACAAAGTCAAGATAATGAAGAATCAATAGTCTAAGATGAAAATGAATGAAACCCAAACAAAATAAGTTAAGCCAATAGACAAAGTTACATCTTCAACTAAAAACACGAGTGATAAAGTGATCCAGACAAATAAGATGGAAGAAAAGAACTCAGAGCTCTTAACCAAAGAAACGGGTCAGGCCAATACGTCTTACAATTTTGAAAATGAATTAAATAAGATTAAGATACCGATTCCTTTGGTAGAATTGGCGAAAAACCCAACTTATCGTAAGCAAATTGCCAAAGTGATGGGTGTTTTTGAGCCCGAAAGTCACTCTGATGTTATCAACCTAGAATATGACAGACCTAACATCACCTTTGGTCCCCACTTCGAGGGATCCAAGGACCACGTCGCTCCTTTCTATATCACCCTAAGTATACATGACCAACTGCTGCATAACTGCATGTTAGACTCCGGAGCTTCACATAATGTCATGCCCAAAATGATAATGGAAAGGCTGGGCCTCCAGATCACTAGACGCTATGGAGATCTATACTCTTTCGATTCAAGAAAGGTTAAATGTATGGGAATGATAAACGATCTGGTTGTTTCCCTAGCACAGGTCTCGGTCAAGAGTGTCTTGATGGATGTGGTTATTGCAGATATTCCTCCCAAATACGGTATGTTGTTATCCAGGTCATGGGGAGCCAAGTTGGGAGGTTCTCTACAATTGGACATGTCATATGCCACAATTCCTGTGTTTGGTGGTCAGTTTACCCGATTGTACAGAGAAACAAGATTGGCATATACTGTCAGCGATCCTCAGAATCCAAATAATTTTCCCATTTATGTCGCGGACCAAGATCTGGGAAATTGCATATTGTCTTTCGATGATGGTCTAAATGAAGGTCCAGAAAAACTTGACATGGAACAAGAAGAGCTTGACCCATTGACTGACGAACTATGCAAAAGTGGCCTCTGGAAGATGTACTTCGTTGGAGCTTCATCCTCTCAAGGAGCCGGTGCTGGCATATTTTTGATAGCACCTGAAGGTAAGTTTACCATCCCTTTCTCTTATCGCTTGCAGTGGGACATTAATTACACCAATAACGTATGCGAGTATGAAGCATTAATCTTAGGTCTAGAGGCAGCTAAGAAATTAAACATAAAAAATTTGGAGCTTTATGGTGACGCTGAGTTGATAGTGAAACAAGTAAACTGACAATACCAATCTAAACATCCTAGATTGAGGACATACAGAAACTGCGTTTGGGATTTAATGGATAACTTTTTCTCATCCATTAAAGTTCATTTTATCCCTCGCAATGAGAATCTACATGCTGATGCATTGGCTAAGGCAGCCTCGACCTTTTCCCCTCCCACAAATGTTAAACTGAAATATCATATCGAAATTAGGTATAAACCCTCCATACCAGACAATGTCAGACACTGGCAGGTCTTTGAAGACGACGAACAAATTCAAAAATTTATGATAGCAATAGGCGAGTTCTCTGAAACCCATCCAGATCAAGAGAACCAAGACGACCCGATATGGGTCATGCAAGAAAACGAAGAACCTGAAACTTTCCGAGAAAAAATAGCCGATCATCGTATGTTAGTCCTTAAAATAACCAGATTCCGAAAGGCTTGATCCCTTTGGAAAGACTCTTTGATCAGAATGACATACCTTTGAAATCCACCTTGTAGCCCCAACCAGAAGAAGTGGAGGACTGCAACATAGGAACTGGAGAAGATTCCAGGATAGTAAAGATATCTAAGTTCCTCCCTCCTAAGGTAAAAGACCAGTATAGAGACTTGCTCAAACAATATAAAGATGTTTTCGCCTGGTCCTATGACGAGCTCCGAACTTATGATACTTCTATAATTGAGCACAAGATACCTTTGAAACCCGGGGTCAAGCCTTTTAGGCAGAAGCTCAGGCAGTTTAATCCCATCTTGTTGCCTGTTATTGAAAGGGAGGTTAAGAAGATTTTAGACGCGAAAATAATTGTGCCTCTGAGATACTCAGACTGGATAGCAAATCTGGTTCCGGTCAGAAAAAAGAATGGAGAAATTAGACTGTGTGTAGATTTCCAGAACTTGAATAGGTCCTCCCTTAAGGACAATTATCCACTTCCTAAAATGGACCATGTCCTAGAAAGGGTAGTTGGGGCAAATCACATGTCTATGATAGATGGGTTTTCTGGGTACAACCAAATCGCCATGAACGAGCAAGACAGAGAAAAAACTGCCTTCACCACACCATGGGGTACATTCATGTATGATAAAATGCCTTTCGGTTTAATGAATGCAGGGGCTACATTCCAGCGCGCTATGGATATCGCTTTCATTGGAGAAAGGGATAAGTTCATAGTAATCTACCTTGACGATTTGACGGTTTTTTCTAAAAACGATGAAGAACATTTGGTACATTTAAAACAGACTTTCGAAAAATGTCGCAGATATGGTCTGTCTTTGAACCCAAAGAAATCTCATTTCGCTATGCGGGAAGGTAAAATTCTAGGGCATATTGTATTCAAGGATGGGATCAAAATTGATCCTAAAAGAGTTGAGGCGATACAAACTATTACGATTCCTAGAAATGTTAAAGAAATTCAAGCTTTCCTAGGAACAATAAACTTCTTGCGAAGGTTTATACCAAATTTCGTTGAAATTGTCAAATTGATCATAGCAATGCTAAAAAAGGACAGTAGGGTAAATTGGACAACCGAGGCCAAGGCGTCATTCGAACATATTAAAAGAGTCATCAGCGAGGCACCCGTGTTAACCAGCCCAGATTACCTGAAAGATTTCCTCATCTTCTCATTCGCTTCTCAACATACTATCGCCGCGGTATTGCTGCAAAAAGATGACGAAGGCTTTGAACGCCCGATCACGTTTTTCGGCAAGAGTCTTAGGGATGTCGAACTAAAGTATGATATAATGGAGAAACAGGCATACGCGATGGTGAAAGTGCTAAAGGCATTTAGAACTTACGTTCTACATTAAAAAATTATCGCATATGTACCAACCAGTGCTGTGAAAGATATATTGGTGCAGCCCGACAGTGATGGAAAACGAGGGCGTTGGCTCGCTAAGATTCAAGAATTTGACCTGGAAATTAAGCCAACTAAATTGATAAAAGGAAAGGGTCTGGCCAAACTCTTAGCTGAGTCGAATCTTAGAGCTCTTGACATCAATTGCCTATGAGGGGAAGATGAGGGCACATATCTGCAAGAACTAGATGGCCAGACGTATCCAAACAAAGTTGAAGAAAAGTTCATGACGTCAGGCTGGTATAGAGATATAGTTTTCTACCTGTTAAACCTGAAATGTCTAGATGGACTAACACCAGCCAAATACAGAACTTTAAAACTACATGTTGTCAAATATTGCATCTCGAAAAATCAATTATATTGGAAGGACCCACTAGGATTTTTACTGGTTTGTCTGGTTGAGTCTGAGACTCCACGAGTTGTAGAAGAATTTCATGAAGGAATTTGTGGAGGACACCATGCATGGAGAGCCACAGCCTATAAGATCTTGAGGGCCGGGTACTATTGGCTGAAACTATTTTCTGACGTTAGCACCAAAGTACGTGCCTGTTACTCGTGTCAAATATTCGCTGGTAAACAGAAACTCCCTGCGCTACCATTCGTTCCGATCAAGACCGAAGCCCCGTTTCAACAATGGGGATTAGACTTCATAGGGGAAATTAATCCACATTCCAGTGCTCAGCACAAGTGGATCTTAACAGCCACTGATTATTTTACAAAGTGGGTGGAAGCAATTCCAACTAAAAGGGCAACAGACTCAGTGGTGATTGACTTTTTGGAAGATAACATCTTGTCCAGATTCGGATGCCCCTGAAAAATTGTTACGGACAATGCCCAGGCCTTCAAATCCATGGCTATGATCAACTTCTGCCAGAAGTACAGTATCGTTCTTGGTCACTCCACTGCTTATTACCCACAGGGAAATGGTTTGGCAGAATCATCTAACAAGAGCCTGGTGAACGTGATCAAAAAGGTACTCGATCAAAACAAGCGGTCCTGGCATATACATTTGAAATACGCATTATGGGCAAACCGCATCAACACTAAGAGGTCTATTGGCATTTTGCCATTTCAAATGGTCTATGGGACTGAGGCGGTTCTGCCCATAAACTTAGCACTGCCAGTGATAAAATTATGGCAAGATCAGAACGAAGAACCCAACCATGTAACCAGGAGGATTAACCAGATGATTGAGGTTCAAGAGCTCAGAATAGAGGTGGACGAGAAAATGCAGAAATATCAGGATGATATGAAAGCATTATTTGATCTCAAAGCAAAAGACAGAGAGTTTCTCCCGGGCGACTTGGTGTTAAGGTGGGATGCCAGAAGGGAAGAAGCCACAAAACACGGCAAGTTCGACCATCTCTGGTATGGACCATTCAGGGTCTCGGCTCCGGAAGGAAAGAATTCCTTTCTTCTGGAAAACATTGACGGAGAAGTCCTAAATGCCCCTGTCAACGGGCGATATCTGAAACACTATATGACGTGACGGTGGTTGGGTAGAAAAGAAAATAAAATAAAAAATGAATAAATTATATATATACACACACTTGTAAATAAATAAATTTTATTATGAGTCCTGTACATATTTATCTGTCTATTCTGACGTTTATTGTCGAATTTTGGGTTTTCGTCTTTTAATTTTTCAACACGTTTTCGAATCAGATCGTTCGTTTGTTGCAGGGTTCTAGCTTCAGGCGAAATTAGCTCAAAGCTTAAGACACGGATCAGCGAGTGGAAATAGGGCGCCATAAAACAGGTGATACATAAAAAGAGAAAACAGAGGTGAGTCTTCTAAATACTCAGAGATCATGAAAGGCTGTTTTTAGCTATCTAAAATGACATTGTTCAAATTACAGTATAAAGGGTTAAATAACAGGATTATCTCTAGTTTTTATCTTGAGACTGAAGGTTGAACGAATATGTTAAATTCGAAAATAGTCACTTATAATTTTTGCTCCCAAATGAATCCGAAGACTCGTCCAAAAAATGTTATGGCTTATTTTATATTAATACCATTTGATTGCTGCCTCGTTTTCCGTTCACAGTTGAACCTAGCTTTAGTGACTTACTATTTACCCAAACCTTGGAGAGGGGGAAAAAGATTTTGTGACCCAAGCCTCAGGGATTCCGAAGCAAATCTCAATAAGAAAGCTGATCTACGCAACTACCTGGTCCTCTGCTAAACGAAGAGATGTTTCTAGCGAATCTACTTTCCTAGGATTTTCAATAGTGTCTGAAAAATCAAAGCTTGCTTGAACTTCCTTAAAGTTCTAATTATTCCCCCATGTCTCCCTAAGAACTGAAGGTCTTGTGAGGGTCGAAGGAAGGTTGAATACCAAGTGATCAAAATAAGTTGACAGACCTCTGATTAAAATATTACACAGATCTCAGCCCTGATATAAACTGATTGCTCCCATCTTCGTGTTTAAGAAATAAAAATATTGAGACAGGTGGTGAAAGGAAATTCAGAAATGATTGCCCCCACCTAGTCCATTAAGACGATGAAAGGAAATTCAGAAATGATTGCCCTCGTCTTAGCGTTTAAACACATGGATATTTTCCGAAGTGGTGAAAAGAAATTCAATAATAAGGGGTCAGGAAACTTCACCGGGGTACTGAACAGGCTCGCTGGCAGTGAAGCAATGTCTGAGAGGTCTGTGAGGCTGTTATACATTAATATCAAAATTAACTTTGGTAATCAACACTTTCTGAAAACTCGATCATTTCCCCAAGTTCCAATGGGACTTCCCCATTTTTAGATTTTAGAATATCATTTTTTGGACGCAAGCTAAGACACATGACCTGTTGAATATCCTTGGACTATTATGACTGTCTTGAAACATCCTCCGAACTTAGCAGTGAGGGAGGGGAAATTGTAGAAGGGACCTCAGCTGTGTCTGAATAGAATATTAGAGCTCGAAGAATCTCTGGGTTGTCAAACGAAAGTTTTTCCCTTTGTCTATCTTTTTGCCTATGACTCCATATACCCAATTTTGGCACCTGGTCTGCTTTTCTTCTTGCCTCACAAGGAAGCAAGATCCCTAGTTGGAGCCTATGTTGGAGCCGCCTTTGTTTTGTTCGCTTTGTGCAATTTTCAACTTTGATACTTAAGTTTTAAAATTGTTTTTCTTTTCCCTTTCCTTTCGAAGTCATAAAACTCTGAAAAAAAATTTGTTGCCTGAATAATAATGCTTTGTCTCTTACAAAGGGTCCGTTTTTCGCAAATGTGTTTGTCCTTAGGATTTTTCAAAGTTTCACGATCTCGCATTTCGAACACCTTATTTCTTGGATTCACAAGTCCCGAGTCGCGAGAATACAAACTCGTTTCTAATTTTCCTCCAAGGCAAGAATAGTACAAGGATTTTTACCCTTGATTAGGCATCATCGGGGTTTCGTGCCTCGGCATTTCTCGACTCTAAATTGTTGTTTTCTCAGCCCCGAGAGCCGAGAACACGATAGTTTTCGAATAACCATAGTCAAGAACCAGGAGTAAAAAATTGACCATAGTTAAACTCGGTTCTCGGCACATCGCCTCTCGGCTTTTTCCTTCATAAAGATTGAAGTGTCCAAAATTTCGATACACGAAGTTGCGACATAATTATATTGAGCCTTAATTATCAGCGCATCACAATATCGCGACTCGGCGTATCAATCTCCTAAAATTTTGCCTTTAAGCTCCCGAGTCACGATCTGGCAATTGAGTTAATCATATCATTCAAGGATCCGCTGCATCAAAATTATTGTAAATTAATGATAAGGTCGGAACTCGTAGTCTCGCGAGTTATAAAATCAAAATACTGAAAGGAGATTCACGATATGACGAAAAACGAGGGAAGCTATAAGTCATTTAAATTGGAAACTTTTTAAGATCAAACGGATTACGTCCCGCACTTCAAGGTCGGCACACTCTACGAGGTGTTTATTCATTTACTCCCCATAACTTGAGTACCTGTCGAGCCGCCCAATATTCATTACATTAATGAGAAAATAGGGTAAATCCACGATGAAAATAAGATCGGATTTTTTCAATTAAGCTGGTTTTATTTGCGATTTGACAGACTGACGACAAGGTACAGGGTTTTCAAAATATATACGAAACTTTGTTTTATTTTGTTAAAAAAGAAACATTTCTTATCAAGCGTATAGAACAAGATTTCTCCAAGTGAACTAGCCTCTGTATGTATACGCAGGTTTATCACAGAAGAACGAAAAAACCAGCTTCAGCTATGGCACCCAGGAGAGGAGCTAAAGCGAATGTCGAAGTCGCCGCACAGGGTTCGGACAACGTCGTGGATACTTCGCCTCGGAAAGACGGCGCAGTATCTACCTGGTCTTCTATTACAAATATCCTGCAATCAGAGTTAGTGAACTGTTCAGATTCTGATGACTATAACTATGATGTTGTGAAGGACGACATGAACACTAGATTCAAGACAATTGTTCAGTCGAAAATGCACTTAGTGGCAACCAGACCTCGGTTTCTCCCCTATTATGATATGATCCGATGGGCATTGGATCACGTCGACCTGCCTTCCAGAACAATTCTGAATGACAGACGGGCCAGGATTGGGACTTTCAGGCCCGAGCATATCCAAGCTATGTACAAGCTTCCAGCGACCTCTGAATACATACTGGGCAAAGAATTCTTTGCAGAATTCAAAGAGAAGGAATGCACACAATATGACAAGACTTTGCCAGGCTTGATAAAGGATTGGGTATCTCATTCGGCCACGTTCAGGGTGAACAATGAAGGTGTGTATTCAATTTCTTCGTTGGAACCAAACTACAGGTATGTGGCCATGATGACTTGTCGGCTTTTCGGAGCGGAGGACACCGCTCATTTTCTCGTCCAATGGGTACCCCTCATTTTTCGGGTAGCCGAAGGTTCCACATTCGATTGGGCCAAAATACTTTCTGATAATTTGTTCAACAGAATCACCGACTAC
>JASDQU010207449.1:8282-27075 GCA_032191745.1 Picea mariana
AATGGGGTTACCTAAGGTATCTTTGCATTTCAAGCTATTTTTATGCACTTTAATGCTTTAAATTGGTATTGGAACTAATATCGTTTGGGTTAGGTACCACTGCTATTCTTGGAACAGGATGTCGATACCAGGTACCAACTCGTACCCGCGAAGACACCAATGGAGCCGCTCAGGATCTGTGCATTATGGTTCGAATGGAAGACAGAGAGCTCGCATGACAGCTAGAGTCAGCGCCACAGGATGCTTGAAAGCCAATGATAAAACTGGGTCTATTATTCTCCATCGTTCACACTTTGTGACACTACGTGTCACAAAGCTGTGAAGTACGTTTCAATTTGATTCCAAGAACTATTCTCGGATCGAGGATCCGTTTGTTTACGCACCTTTGTTTTAGACTGTTACAAACGATAGGATTTCTATAAAAACCTGGGATCACTCCTAAGAACAGGTTACTATTGCTATTGCTATTGTTATCGTTGCTGGATTATGTGATACCGTGAACCTATGTTTTGAATACAGACTGTTGTTACCTTATATTATTCGACTGATATGTGATTTGATTATTTCTGTCCTGAGTTGATGAAGCACGAAGTTTACATAGTGATTATATAGAATGTTATAGTCGGCTCTGGTCGTTACTAACAGCGTTTGTGCCATTTGGTTGGGCCCGCCAAACTGGTGCAAGTCGCTACCTTATTTTGCAATAGATTTAGTTTTATGCTGTCATAGACTTAGTTCATTTTAATGCTTTAGAACTTGCATGTGAGGTAGCTTAACGTTTGTTGATTTAGTTGTTTTAGCACATTAGCATTTGCTTACATGAATGGTAAATCTACAGCTCATGGTGTGTAATTGATTTGGGTTGTTTCAGAATCGTATCGTTCTCCAACAAAATTATTTCCCACAGACTGTTATATTTTACGTTGGTGAATATAAAACACATGACTGATGCCTGTAGGGTTTCGAGTATGCACTCCGTTTGTGTGGCTTTTCATTTTCAAGTTGAGTCTAATGTAGAGTGTGAATGAACTTGCTTTGGTAGATAGTTAGTTATTTTGCTTACTCAGAACAGTTAGATTCTAATTAGATCAAAGGGAGCTCCTGGTACTAGTAGATAGGATAGTACTCTGTTTTCGTGTAGAAAGCATGAGATTTATTTTTGATGCTCAGAATGGATGCATTTTCGAAAATACTCTTTGTGTCATGACTTAAACGAAAATGATGATGGTAGATGATTGAACATAGAGGTAGAATGAGTTCATAGAACCACACTTTTGGATAGAAATAGCAGTACCAGCATTTGAGTACAAGACTATTTTTCTATTGATGATTTAAATAGGAAATGCTCAGTTTCAAGTTAGTCATTAAGATTCAAGTTTTTAGAATAAGTGTGTGTTTTCTTCTTAGGATAGCATTCAGATAGAGACTAGATGCTTACCTGCACATAATGTGTATCAACTCGAAGTTTACCAACCCTGGTTTGACAATTTAGTGTTTCAGGACATTCAAAGCTTCAATTTAGCAGCCTGACAATGTCAAGAGGGATAAACTCAATATTAACTTCTATATCAAACTGAAAGGTATGAATCAAGCAATCTAGCGAGAACTTGGCCATTATAGAAGATATATCAACTACCGTGAAAATCCATGTGATCCTTCAATTCATACATTAATCATCAACAATAAAGGAAACACTATTCTACTGAATTCAAATGTACTCCTATGCTAATGTAAGTGAATTCACACTACTAGAGATTTATAACTAAAACATAAACTCAAAAGCAAACTTCAAATTAAAATTGCAGACTAGATCTAGAATGGAAATTGCATGAAGTAAACTAAGCTAATCCTATTCTTACCAATTTAAATTGCAAATGGAAATACTCGTAACAACATAACTCCAAATCTTATTTCTATTTCAACATATGACAAGAGAATTAATAAGAAAACTAATTGAGCAAACTAGATAAGAAAACTGAGAACTAAAATCAAAGCTAACAACTAATCATCCATCAAAACCTTGCCAAAGAAAACATTATCTCAATACTCTGTTTTAACTTCTAACTATTCTATTTTAGCATACAGGAATTCTAACTATCATTTAATCATACATGGGGGTTAGTTCCTTAATATTGCAAGCTATTTCCTATTTAATTAAAAATACATGGCATATTAACACTATGCTTCATAAGCAACCTGCAAAAAGGGAAATTGAACAATTAAGCTATGAACAACAAATACACAACATGAAAAAAATGATAAAAATGCATATAATAGAAAATGGAAGAAATGACAATTGCATAAATCAAATACACAAACTAACTAGTTAAATATTCACCCAAACCGCTGGTGGCCCCCCCAATAGGTCGTGGCTACTTCTCAACAATGAATCACGAGCTCAAGCAACACGATTTTGTCATTTAAAGTAAAAACACAGTCTTACATGAATTTATGAAAATGTCTCAAATTACACAATGAAAACAAGGATAACTTCACAATTCTCAGCTTAACCACTTGTCTTACCACTGCTGCATTATTTATAGGAGTTACAAGTTGACAAGTTGACCACTGAAATGGTCAACCTCCTCTTAAAAAAGTAAATTACATTAAATGTGTTTTAACCGCTAGTGGCTTCTAGAAACCAAGTGAGCCACTCAACGCTCAACATAAAAACCCAATCCAAGATGTCATAAGCTCAGTAGATGGAGGCCATGAGCACAAGAAAAACCGATGTCGTCGATTTTCCCATCACAGGCCATCGATATAACAACCGCCAACTCGCCCATTGTTTTAGTGCAAGATGGAGTGCCAGACGCAGTGTCGGATGGAGTACCGGATGTAGTGCCAGATGGAGTACCAGATGAGTTCTTGGATGGAAAAATGCCATGCAATTTTTCCTTGTGAAACAAAAATTACACATTATCTCCTTGGAATCATTAAATCATGATGAATTAAACTTGAAACCATCACAAAATATCAATCATACATACTTGGTATAAGCTATGATGATTTTATATAAGAATCCTTCAAAACTTCTTCAAAAATAGTAAAATACACACATAATACCGATCAAAAAGGATCTAATCATCATCATTAATTTAACCAAATCACGAGCCCAACATTACCCCCACACCTAAGATTTTGCAGGTCCCACTGCAAACAAAAATGAATTGCTCCATGTGACTAGACTTGCTACGAAGGATTATCTTTAGAAGCTTCTCCCTCTTGCCCTAAAGATTTTTTCTTGTGCCTCTTATGTTGTTTCAATTGTGCCATGAGGTTGCGGTTGGTTTTGGTCATTTCATCAACGAATCATTGAAGGGAATTCACCTTCTCTTGGAGTACTGCATTGTCATGGTGAAGATGCTTGTCCAAAGTCTTCCTCTCTTCCAGTTTTTGCAACAGCTGATCATTTTCCTATTGTAGATTTTCAATGGTTGGAGCAAGATCAGATATCTCAGAAGAGGGCTTGGATCCCTTGAAATATTTAGAAATTATATCAATTTTAGGATCTGTGGTAGGCATCTGTGAGGTAGGAGTAACAGGGGGTTTATAAGGAGAAATAGGTTCATATTTTGTCTTTCTATGAGGCTCCAATTATTCCGCAGACACTTCCCTAAGCATATTTTGAGGGCTTTCGATATCAAAGGACACTTGGATAGGGTTTGAAGTTGTCAGGGGTTTTTCATAAGGTTTTCCTCTTGGATTTCGAGTACTCTTGCGAAAATATCCTCTATTAAATCGATTAGCTGCTCTCCTATTTGTGGGGACTACAGGGAAGTCTTGTTGAATTACCTCTTGTAGCATTTTAGGTGCAGGATCATTAGATGTTGAAGGCATTGGGGGGTTAGCAATAAGATTCTTGGTCTTCTTGCCCGATGAGGCTGCAGGGGTATCAACAAATTTCTTGGACTTTTGGCCCGATAAAAGAATAGCTTGAGCAGGAGGGTTTGGAGTCTTTAGAGAATGGGGTTTGGGTGGAGTAATAGTCCCTCAGTCAAGTGTCTTGTTTCTAGTCTTGATTGTAAAACGAGGGTTTGCAAATTAGTAAATGAACTCATCCTGTGTTTTCCCTTGTTTTCCCAACTTGGCTAAGACAGGTAGTTTGATAAGGCCATGGTGAAATAGGGTATTATGGGGATTGGTTACATTCTTCCTTACTTGGGAAGACATCTTCTCGACACTCTTTAAGAAGTATAAGGGAAAATTCAATGGCTTATTGAACTGAAAGTGAGCTAATAATCAAAAGTGACAGGCTTTAAGACGGAATATCTACCTTCAAAAGTGATCAATCTAGTGATGACTATGAGAGGGTTGATTATCTCTTATTTAATCCACTCCTTGGAGTATCCCTTAGCTCTAGGGATATTTTGAAATTCAGGTTTGAAAACCCTTTTATAGCTCGATCGTGGCAACTGGTGGTGTTTAAACCATATATCCCCAACTCTTGGAAGCTTTGTGGCTAAGGAAATGGATTCCTCAGAGACCACAAAGGTGAGAGACCCCATGTGCACGATCTTTCCATAAAATCCAAGGGAGAATTTCATAGATACACCATCATCGTGGCCTTGAAAATGAGCCAAGAACGACCCCCAACCTCCGCGAAGGAACACTTCTCTGTGCTGTGCAAACTCATGGATGGGGAAGAGATCAGCATAGGAGGACGTTTCATATCTCTTGGGCATGATGACAGTGTGGTGAAATGGACAGAGGGAGAAATGCAATAGAGGATGGGTGCAATCAGGCCAAGGATGAGCACAATTAAGTAGAGGTTGAGTGCAATTAAGCAGAGGTTGATAACAATGTAGACAAAGGTGAACAAAATGAGACAGAGAGTGAGAAAAATGAGACAGAGGGTGAGTGCAAGGAATACATGGAATAACCAATTGAACGATCCTACTTTTTTGAATGCACCCAAGATGGAAACTGTTGCATTCATCAATGAATTCACACACACAAATTTCCATGTGTGAACATGAGTGCAACAATTTTGAATTTGAAGGCATGTTTTGGGAGTCAATCGTAATGATTAAAGAGTTAGATCAATGTCTAAGTATTTGACTTGGACATTTGATCATAAAACTGTCCAAGGATTATATCATTTGATCTCAATTTCCATTAACTAACTCAAAGAAATGCAATTGATTCATGGGTACCTAAAATCATGGGTAGTTACTGGTGTATACTTCTCATTTGATCTTTCATATGGCACGTCATCCGACACCTCATATGGTCTTTGAAATGGAACCTCATACGGAACTCCATATGGTACCCCTATGCAAACGAATTGTATTCCTCCTGAAATGGATGTTTTATCCACAGTTTGTAGTTTTAGAACGATTTTGACAGTCACAATGAATAGGAGTAGAGGCAAAGTGTTCCATTATTATTTATTTTTCCATCATGCTCACTCAATCCATTCCTTTATCTTGCATAAGACATGTAATCTCAATTTTGTAATGAACAGTCTGTAATGAAAATAAACCAGTTAAGAGGTCTGTTAAGGAAATGTACAACAATTTATAACACATAGGGAATTGACATTTCAAAAAAAATAATTGTTGATGTCATAGCACGTGTCATGAAAAAAACACACATAAATTTTTACAAAGATGTTACTTCTTCTAGGCAGTGTTATCATTTGTCAACTCATGAAACCCCTCCCCCACACCTAAGTATTGTGACACCTCACAATAAAAAATATAGGAAACCAGTAAGTTCTCCCAATAGCCAAAGATTTACATCTTTTTAAGTGTAGAGATAAATTTCACAGATCGATTTGATGAGACAGTTAGAATATGGCCCCACCTATAGGATAAAACATATTACATATAGGTAAGAAGAGGTAGGCAAGGGAGTTTCGAGATAGTCTCAAAGTTAGTTCCCAATGGGAAATTTATGGAGTTCATTAACCTTGGCTTAACCATAAATTCTTTGTGTCATATTTGTCTACAAGTAATTCCATACATCAAGACAAGATTAAGATTTAGGAATTTATTATTATTATTTTGTCAGATTACCATCCTCGCTAGGTAGAATGTCCCGCTACCAACAAGCTTGTTCAGTACTCCAATGGGTTTACCTAGTCATACCACAGACCGGTCCTGCTGCCAACAGACCTGTTTAGTATCTCAATGGGTTAGCCTCTTACACCCTCAGAGACTGGCCCTCCATCTTTTAATATTTTTAGTATAAGATTGCTTTGTGAAAGAAGATGGGGGAACAACTCTGAAAACAACTTTTTCTTTCTTTTAATTGGTATGGTATTTATGTTAGAGGATGAATTTCCGTTATATATTCCTTAGTGATTGTCCTGATGTAAGGGGTACTTAAGCGCACGTGGAATATCTAAAGATATGATATAATCAATCATTTTTAGTGTGTAGTGGATGGTACCATTGGGAAAGAACAGAAAGGTATCTTTAGGCTGAACTCACTTTCTTCTTTTTTAAAGTTATTGTGATGTTTCCATGACTAACTGCTAATCATACCTCCTTGTTACTCTTTAATAAATATACTTTACTCACTTACTCAGGGTTCTTGGGGAAAATGTACAAGTGACCTCTAATCATGATGGTTACGGTATCACTTCCTTATATAGTGGTGACGGTTTTTAAGAGCAGTTGCTTCTTAAGATGCCTTGAGAAAAAGAGGATGAAACTCTTTGCAAAAATATGGCTAATTACAATAGGTCATTATTCATTTGATGCTCAGCAGACAACAAGTTTCAAGTATAACAATATTTTGAAGAAAAATCCTTCTTTTATATTTCCTTGAAACTATCTACTCCTGATGAAATAAATACCTATAGAAATCTCTAAAATTGTCTATCAACAAAATTCATATTTATTTACATATATACAGTCGAAAATTCAGAAAATGTTCAAGAAAAAGGGGGGACTTCCCCATATACTAAGGCCAATGCCTTGTTAGTTGACATGACCTGTAGAAAATATTCTTTGGAAATGGGCTTGTGATAAAGTTTGAGTCGGTGTCCATTTACTACAAAGGAGACTTGTCCATCGTCAATTTTTTTGATTTTCAAAGCCCCATTGTCATATACAGTGACTACCTCATAAGAACCCAATCACTGAGTGGTGATTTTTCCTTTGAGGTTTTAAATCGGGAGTCAAACAACAAATCACAATCACAAGTTTGGAGGTGTTTCTTCTTAAAAACTTGTCATGCCACTTGCTCCTCTTGTTTTGGAGTAATATTGTTCGTTGGATAGAATCTTGTGTGATCTCATCCAACTCATTTAATTGTAGGGCTCGTTGTTTCTGAGCCTCATCTAAGTTTAATCCCAATTCTGTGGAAATACGAAAGGTCCTTACTTGGAATTCTATTAGTAGAAGTACTCGTTTCCCGTACACTATTTCATAAGGGGTATGCCTAGTGGTGTTTCTCCAAGTGGTCTGATATGCTCACAAATCCTCTGGAAGCCTACCAGCCCAATATCGATGATGTAATTGAATAGTCTTGGTTAAGATAGCTTCCATAACTTTGTTTCTAGACTGTACCTGACCATTATCTTGTGGGTGGTATGGAGAATATTTACAGTGTTTAATCCCATATTTCTATGTTAATTCTCTCATCATATTGGAAGTGAATTGAGTGCCTTGGTCTGTAACAATTTCACGAGGAACACTGAAGCAGTTAAAGATGTATTCATAAATGAATTTGACAACGGATTTTTCTGTAGCCCTAAATAAGGCTTTTGCCTCTACCCACTTGGTGACATAATCTGTACAAACCAAAATATAGTTTTTCTTACGAGACATGGGAGAAATTGGTCCTACAAAGTCAAGGGCCCATTTTTCAAAAGGTTCTATCATAACTTGGGAACACAAGGGAATTTTGTTAGCTAACGTAGGTCTTCCTATCCTTTGGAAACTATCACAACTCCTCACATAGTTGGAAGCATCCTTGAAAATGATAGGCCAATAGTAACCTGAATGTAACACCTTATATGTTGTACATTTTTCAGAAAAATGGACACCACATGGTCCATCATGACAACTTCGTAGGATTTCTGGTATCTCATCGTCTCAGACACATCTACAAATAATCAAATCTGGAACTATACAAAAAAGCTCATGGCCAAACCAAGAGTAATTAGCAGTTTGCATAATAATTCTACGCTTTTCATGAGGTGACAAATGAGATGGTAACTTCCTAGTAGCCAAATAGTTTTCCATATCCACACACCATGGGGTATTTACAGAAAGGGAAAAAAGGTAATCATTTGGGAAACTATCATCTACAGGAATACAATCATCCTAACTTTTTATGCGTGAAATAAAATCCACTACCAAATTCTCCTTCCCAAGTCGGTCAAGAATGGTGATATTAAACTCTTGTAATAGCAGGATCCACCTAGTCACTCAGCCATTAGTTATGGGTTTATTCATGAGAAATATAATGGCAGAATGATTGGTATGTACAAATACTTTGTATCCTGTAATGTAGTGACAAAATTTATTGATAGCATCAACTACTGATAATAATTCCTTCTCGGTAGCTATGTAGTTTAACTCGATAGGGGACAAGTTCTTGCTCACAAAATAAATCGCATAGGACTGTTGGTCCTCTTTCTTCCCTAATACTCCTCCTATTGCGGTGTCAAAGGCATTAGTGGATATGTAAAATGGGAGAGTCCAATTGGCCCCCCTAAGAACTGGTGAGACAAACAACTTAGATTTTAGGGTTTCAAAGGCATTTGACACTACTCATTCCTGAGAAAATCAATATCCTTTATTAACAATCCAAACATGGGTGAAACAATCTTTGTGAAATTTTCAATAAATCGTCGGTATTATCCAGCATGTCCAAGAAAGTTTCTCACCTATTTCTGAGTCTTGGGGAATGGAATTATGATGATTACCTAAATCTTTGCAGGATCGAATTTGATCCCTTCAAATGAAACATAATTTCCTAGAACCACTCCTTTAGTCAACAACATTTTACATTTTTCATGACTTAAAGACAGGTTCATTTCTTGGCATCTGATAATAAATTTCTCTAAGTTATCTAAGGCTTCTTGGTAGGTGTTTCCATAAACTATGAATTCATCCATGTATACCTCCACACAATCATGAATAAGATCAGAAAATATCCCTAGTACTACTCATTGAAATGTGGCAATAGCATTAGACAATCCAAATGGTAAGACCCTATAGGCATAGGTTCCCCAAGGGAAAGTAAAGGTGGTCTTTTCCTGGTCCTCGGGTGCTATGAGAATTTGATTGTACCCACTATATCCATATAAAAAGGAGAAATATTTATTTCCAGATAGGGTATCCAAAACTTGGTCAATGAAAGGAAGAGGAAAATAATCCTTCAGAGTGGCTTTGTTGAGTTCCCAAAAATCAACACAAATCCTCCATTTCCTGGTCACTTTCTTTGGAACCACTACAAGCGGAGACACCCACTTACTGTCGGAGATGGGATAAATAAATCCAACATTTAATAACTTTTGGATCTCCTCCTTTACTATATCTTTGAGTGTTGGTTTCATCCTTCTCTCAGGTTTCCTAATAGGTGTTACTTCTCCCTGGATATATATGTTATGGATACATGTATCAGGGTGTATACTCTTCATGTTAGTGTATTCCTAGGAAAATTCCCTTGATTGCTCTTTAAGGACACTTACTAACTGCTTTTGTTGGTCTGCATCTAGCCTGGAGTTTATATGTAGAACTTTTCCTAGACTAATCTCGTAGGGAATGGTATAAGATGTGGCAGAATCATCTATCTCGAAGATGAAAGATGTCGAATACAAAATGGATGCATCCAATTGTTACTAAAATTCTTCCCCAAACATGTACTCAAATTGGGGAAAAGATTGTGGAAAATCAACACACATGATAGAATAAATGAACTAGTTTAGCACATTTTCCATTGTGTTCTCCTAAAGTGGCCAAGTATGGTCACTTGGAAACGCGGGTTCTTCCCAGTCTTCATTCTTGTATGGAAATTCAAGCCAACATAGATTCTCCATGATAGGTTGGGATGGAGGGTATATGGTGAGCTTCTCGATAGAAATTCCAAATGGGATGGTCATTTCTCCCTCTCTACAACCAATAAATGCATTGGCTATGGAAAACCAAGGTCTTCCTAAAATAATGGGATGGACTTTGGTAGGATCCCTTGAGTGGATGACAAGGAATTCTACTCGGTACTCACTTGAGGCTAAAGTAACTATGGTATCATCCAAAATTCCTTCAGGTATAACCCTGGTCTTATCTGCTAATTCCAAAATGATCGGGGTAGGTCTAAGAAGAAGTTTTCACTGTAATTCCTCCAAGGTAGTAATAGTCATAACATTTATGGCTGCCCCTAGGTCTATGAGAGTGTTTCCAATGGAAACCTCATTAATGGTTATGGTCACTACAGGTTTTCTTGGGTTCCCATATTTTTCTACCTTAGGTTGCTCTGATATGTACCTAGAAATCTCTCCTATCAAATGTATTGTTGGAGGATCCTTTTGTTTCCTACCTAGATTCTTAATACACAATTATTTGATGACCTTACTATAGATTGGAATATCCTTAATGTCTTGTAGAAAAGGAATCTTGACACAAATATTCTTCAATTCATTCAAGATGTCAAATTCTGGTCGGGTGGTAGGTTTCTCGATTACTAATCTTTCTGTATAAGGAGGGGCCTTCGTAATTTGTGAAGGTTCATTTTGGGGAAGCTTGGGTTCTTGGTCCTTAGGAATAATAACATATTCCTACCTAATGTCATCCATGGTTTGTTTGGGGGTTTCCTCTTGTTTTTCTTCCTGGATGACTACTGAAGGTCTCTTCCTATCCGGAAATTTTCCCGAATATAGTTGAATCTACTACAATGAAACAGGAGAAATAACATATGTTGGGAAGGCCTGCATCTCAACATTGTGAAGAGGTTGAGTGGACTTATTATTGGGATTGGGCACTGGTTGTGTTGGTAATAATGTCAATCTTCAGGAGCTTTCATTCTCATATTGTTACGGTTGTTGTTGTGGAATAATAGGTCAAGGTGGTGGAACAAAACCTAGCAGAAGCTATAGAATGTTGGGTGGAAAATGAGGATAAGGCTAGTTGGACATAGAGACAAGTGGAGATTTAGGGGGCTTCCCTTGGTTATTCCCTCCTCTCCATCCTTTAAGCCAAGTATGTTGGTACTGTGTAGACCCGTTTTTCCAACTTGGTGACTTCCACTATTGTGGTTGTTGGTAATAGGGTGGAACTTGAGATTATGGATCTAGGTATGTGGTTTGGTTCTTAGGCTGACATGGCCTCCTAGGTGCATAAGAGGATTCCATAGGATCCCCACTCCTATAGATGACTAATAAACCGGGCAATGATAGAAATTTTTTAATTGAGTGGTCCTCTGTGCAGAATCCACAAACTAAAATGTTATCCAATGGGCATTCACTTGAGGAATCCTTCATCCTGCATCTTGGGAAATATATGTTCATTGTTTCATTTTCCTCCTATTTATTTTTAATTTTTAGGGTGTCTAACTGGGAACCTATTGTGCTTAAGATATCTTTCTTGAAGTTTTCTAAAAGGTTCCCTATCTCCACTATTGTGATACCACCTGAACTAACTGGTTTTAAGTTTCTATTATAAGGGTCCCAGGGGTGATTCTAAGGATGGAAATTTATTTTAAAATGTAGAAACCTTGGTGAATCTTACTAATCCTTCATATGCCAACTATAAATGTTTCATGACATTGTTTTTAAAACATTCAAATTTCAAAGGATTTTATATAGTTTGTATAAAATTTTGGCGATTTTTGAGTTAAAATAGTTTTATCCTATAGAATTTGGGCGAATCATTTTTAGAATAGAGAATCTTTTTTTGGGAAAAAACATGGAAAATTAGCCCATGAGAGAAATTTAGCCCCTAAAATCATCACTAAAGGGTCTCGAACATTCTTTCATGTTTTAGGTCTACTCCTTGAGTAATTCTTACACATTTCGTAGATTTCCTCAAATGGTTTATGGGAGATCTCACCTGATGCCATCAGGTTAAGTATCTCTAGGTATTCCTATGAAATTCCCTTAAGGAAAATACCCCTAATTGCATCATCTAGAAGGTCATGATATTTTGATTTCTGGGAGAGATAAGCAAATCGTTCCATATAATCCTCGAGATTCTTGTCTTCTAACTGTTGGATTTTGAAAATATCATTACAAGACTCCTTGGTCTTGCAGTAGTCTTGGTACTTCTTAAGAAATATATCTTTCATGGCTTCCCAAGACCTAATACTGGATACTCCCAACCCCGTGAACCATCTTAGTGCATAGTCCTTGAGGGTGGTAGGAAGGTGTTTTAGTTTCTGGGCATCTTGTAAATAGTTGTAGCTCCTACACAAGATGTCAAACTCAAATATGAAGGTATCCAGATCTTCATTGATTTTACCATAGAAGGTGGGAAGTGTTGAGAGGGGAATATTTTTCATATTGACATTTGAGGTGGTGTCCAAAATTGGAAACCCGAAGGTAGTTTTGGTTTGGTTTCCTGCGTCTTCTTCCTCCCCATGTCTTACATTGTTATGATCCTCCTGATCATCCATATTGTTTTGGTTTCCAAAAAGAGAGTACCTAGATGGTTTTATCCTTGCAAAGAACAAGGTATCCCTCTAATGGGAAGGTCTTCCTACTGTTTGGATGTCTGGGACTCTACTCGAGTTGGTTGAGATTATCGGTGCCAAAGTTTTTGTATCAATTTGAGAGACAATTATGTTGGTTGAACTACCAAATAAAGTATTCACCCATTCACAGTCTATGATGTCTTCAAAGTTAGGATCTTCTGATGGTGGTAAGAAAAAAAAGGTTGTATTGTTTGGTTTTGTAGAAGGATCGAGTGGTCTTTCCTCCTGTCCCACTATTATTGATGCTTCAATTTTATATTCTATAATGCTCCCTGTCTTAATCTCTTCAGAGACTACTTTAGCTCTTTGGGTTGATATAGCTCCTGTTTTTCGGTATCGGTCTGCGGATTTTATTAGTGGAATGTTCCTTCCCTCAAAAAAGTCAGAAGGAACCTTGGTTGAAAGGTCTGATTTAGATTTAATGTATCTGCCTTTTGGGTTCCTAGGTCTATTCATNAGTCTCCCCTCCACCAATCTAATGCTAAGGTTTAGAAATGATCTATTTCCTACATTTAGACAACTCCCCAACAATGTCACTAAAAATGACGAGTGTTCTATATGCACTAAAAAAACCTCAATTAAATTGTCAACCCGGGGTAAGTAAATTTAGATTTGTAGCACTATATGTGCCAAGGAAGAAAGGCTAGAGGTAGTTTAGTCTAACTAAGGAAATGGTCTATCAAAGGATAATCTTCTTAAGAAAAGAATATCAATTATCAAACCCTATCAAGGAACTTAAACTATTTACACTAAGTAACTTTTGAACAATGGATCGATTGATTGTCCTAAAGAAAGAAAATGAAAACCCTAAAATGAACAAGTTAACTTAATCAAACTATTGAGCAAAAGAAATCCATCTAGTTAACTTAATCAATAACAACAACAAACTAATCTAATTAATCTATTCAAATTCAATGAACAACAACAAGTAAGTAAATAAACAAGCAAGAAACTACCCTATTAAAACTTATGCAGCAAGTAAACTTAAATAAAAAATACTCAACAAATAACTAATCAACTATTAAGAAAGTGAACTCTATTCTTAAGATAAACTTCATAATTACTTCTAATCTACAAAAGGAAATCTTAATCTATTAAATTAAAATCATCCTGACAATATTCAAAGATTAATCAACAACTACTCTTTAATCTAGAATAACAAGAAAACTTCAAATATAATGTTGATGATTATGGCTTTGGTGTCTTATGATATCACGATGGCATTTAACAATTAATGATAACTCAAGAGAGATAAAATCAATATTAACTCCTATTGGAAAGTGAAAGTTATGAATCAAGCAATCTAGCGAGAACTTGGCCATTATAGAAGAAATATCAACTACCCTAAAAATCCATGTGACCTCATACATTAATCATCAACAATAAAGGAAACACTATTCTACTGAATTCAAATGTACTCCTATGCTAATGTAAGTGAATTCACACTACTAGAGATTTATAACTAAAACCTAAGCTCAAAAGAAAACTTCAAATTAAAATTGTAATCTAGATCTAGAATGGAAATTGCATGAAGTAAACTAAACTAATCCTATTCTTAACAATTTAAATTGCAAATGGAAATACTCATAACAACATAACTCAAAATCCTATTTCTATTTCATCATATGACAAGAGAATTAATAAGAAAACTGAATGAGCAAACTAGATAAGAAAACTAAGAACTAAAATCAAAGCTAAAAACTAATCATCCATCAAAACCTTGCCAAAGAAAACATTATCTCAATACTCTGTTTTAACTTCTAATTATCCTATTTCAGCATACAAGAATTATAACAATCATTTAATCATACACTGGGGTTAATGGCTTAAGCTTGCAAGCTATTTCCTATTTAATTAAACGACACGACATATTAACACTATCCTTCATAAGCAACTTGCAAAAAGGGAAATTGAACAATTAAGCTATGAGTAACAAATACACAACATGTAAAAAATGATAAAAATGCATATAACAAAAAATACAAGAAATGACAATTGCATAAATCAAATACACAAACTAACTAGATAAATATTCACCCAGACCACTGGTGGCCCCCCAAGAAGGTCATGGCTACTCCTCAACAGTGAATCATGATCTCAAGCAACACGATTTGTCATTTAAAGTAAAAACACAATCTTACACGAATTTATGAAAATGTCTCAAATTACACAGTGAAAACACAGCGAACTTCACAATTCTCAACTTAACCACTTGTCTGACCACTATTGTGGTAGTTATAGGAGTTACAAGTCGAGAATTCGACCACTGGAAGGGTTGACCTCCTCTAAAAATAGTAAATTACATTAAATTTTTTTTAACCATCTGTGGCTTCTAGAAACCAAGCAAGCCACTCAACGCTCAGCATAACAACCTAATCAAAGATGTTACAAGCTTAGTAGATGGAGGCCATGAGCATGAGAAAAACCCATGTCATCGATTTTTCCATCATAGGCCCATGATTTTAGTGCAGGATGGAGTGTCGGACACAGTGTTGGATGGAGTACCAGATGTAGTGCTGGATGGAGTACCAGATGATTTGCTGGATGGAAAAATGCCATGCGATTCTTCCCTGTGACACATAAATCGCACATTATCTCCTTGGAATCATTAAACCGTGACTAAATAAACTTGAAACTATCACAAAAAATCAATCATACATACTGATGGGTGTTCTATATGTACTAAAAAACACTTAAAACCCTCAATTAAATTGTCAACCCGTGGTAAGTAAACTTAGAGTTGTAGCACTATATGTGCCAAGGTAGAAAGGATAGAGGTAGTATAGTCTAACTAAGGAAATGGGCTATCTGAGAATTAATCTATTCAAGCAAAGGATATTAATGATCAAACCCTATCAAGAAGCTTAAACTATTTATCCTAAGTAACTTTTGAACAAAGGATCGATGGATAGTCCTAATAAAGAAAATGAAAACCTTACTTAAAGAAAACTAACTTAATCATGACAATAAACAAAAGAAAATTATCTATTCAATCTACCTAATAAGCAATAACAATAGAAAACTACTTTAATTAACCTACTCAAATTCAATAAGCAACTATCCTATTAAAGAAAATAAACAAGCAAGCAACTACCCTATCAAATCAAGTAACAAGCAAGCAATCAACTAACTGACCTATGATAACTTCTACAACAAGTAAATTAATCAAGATTACTCAATAAGAAACTAATCAAGCTAATAAGCAAGTGAAATCTATTCTTAAATTAAACTTCACAATTACTTCTAATTTATGAAAGGAAATCTTAACCTACTAAATTCAAAGCATCACTACAATAAAGGTAATCAACAACTATGCTTTAATCTACGAAAAGAAAACTATTCTTTAATCTACCAAAGCAAGAAGACTATTCTCTAATCTATAAAAGAAAGAAAACTCAAATATAGTGTTGATGGTTATGTTTTCGGTGTCTTATAATATCACTATGGCATTTAACAATTAAAAATAACTCAAGAGGGATAAACTCAATATTGACTTCGATAGAAAAGTGAAAAGTATGAGAACTTAGCCATTTGAGAAGAAACATCAACTACCCTACATATCCATGTGATTATTCAATCTATGCATTAATCATCAATAGTATAAAAACACTATTCTATTTAATTAAATTGCATTCTATGCTAATTAAGCAAATTCATACTACTTAGATTCATAACTGAAAACTAAACTCAATAATCAACTTCAAATTAAAATTGCAACCTAGATGTAGAAAAGGAAATTGCATAAAGTAAGCTAAACTAATCCTAGTTTAACAAACTAAATTGGAAATGGAAAATACTCATAAAGACATAACTTAAAGCCTATTTTTATTTCAGCACATGACAAGAAATTAAATGAGCAAACTAATTAACAACTAGATAAGAAAATTTAAATAGCAATTAGATAAGCAAACTGGAAATTAAAACTAAAACTAACAAATATCTATCCACCTAAGCTTTCCAAAGAAACCATAAACTAACTACTCTTCTTTAACTATGTTTTTAAACTCTATTTTAGCTTATGAAAAATCTAAATACCATCTAATTACATACATGGGTTAGTATCCAAACTTGCAAGTTGGTTCCTACTAATTAAAAGGTCATTGCATATTAACACTAGCTTCCATAATAACCTGCAAAACTGAACTAAAGCAATTAAATTGTGAACAATAATTTACACAATAGATAAACATAATAAAACTCATGTACAAGAAATAAAATGAATGATGATTATACTATATAAATTCACAAGCTAATTGACTAAATATTCACCCAGATTGTTGGTGAACCCCCTAGCAGGTCGTGGCTACTCGTTAATGATAAATCATGATCTTAAGGAACACAATTTCAAAATTAAAATAAAACTGTAGTTTTACACAGTTTTAACAAAATATGTCTAAAAGTGGAAAAAAAGAGTTGAACTATCTTTTTTTCTCTTCTAACTATTTGTCTAACCACTGAGGCGGTATTTATAGATTTTACAAGCTAAGAGGTTGACCATTCGAAGGGTCGACCTCCTCTAAAAACAACAAATCACATTCAATGCGTCTTAACCGCCGGTGGCTTCTAGAAACAAGGTGAACTAATAAACACCCAGCATAACAACCCAATATGAGTTGTTAGAAGCTCAGTAGCTGGAGGCCACGAGAACAAAGAAAACCCATGTCTCTGATTCACCCATCACTGGTCGCTGATATGATAACTGCCAAATCGCCCATGGTTTTAGTGCAGGACAGAGTGTCAGACGAAGTGCCAAATGGAGTACCAGACAGAGTGTCGGATGGAGTACCGAACAGAGTGTCGGATGCAAAAACGACCTGTGATTTTTCCCTGTGACACACATAACACGAATTAGTTTCCTGAAATCATTAAAACATGTTGAATTATACTCAAAACCATCGTAAAACATAAATCATACATACTTGGTATGAACCATGGCGATTTAACACAAAAACTCTTCAAAAATATTCAAAATAGGAAATGCACATACAATATTTGTCAAAAAGGGTCTAATTAGCATCATTAAATTAACCATATCGTGGGCCCAACATTACCCCCACACCTAAGATTTTGCAGGTCCCACTGCAAACAAAAAGGAATTTCCCCTCATGACTAAGCTTGTTGAGGAGGATCAGCTTTAGAAGCTTCTCCTTCTTACCGTGAAGATTTTGTCTTATGCCTCTTGTGTTGCTTCAATTGTGCCCTAAGGTTGTGGTTGTCTTTGCTCATCTCATCAACCAACCTTTGAAGGGAATTCACCTTTGCTTGAAGGAATGCATTATCATGGTGAAGATGCATGTCCATAGTCTTCCTATCTTCCAATTGTTGTAGCAGCTGAAAGTTCTCTTGTTGTAATTTCTCCATGGCTGGAGAAGGATCATATATCTCGGAGGAGGGATTAGATCCTTTGAAATATGTATAATGTCTATCGGTCTTATGATCTGGAGTAGGAATCTATGAGATAGGAGTAATAGGGGGTTGATAAGGAGAAGTAGGTTCAAATTTTGTCTTTCTTTGAGGCTTCAATTCATCTACAGACACTTCCCTAAGTCTTTTGTGAGGACTCTCGATATCAAAGGATACTTGGATAGGGTCCAAAGTAGTTAGGGTTTTTTGTTATAACCCTAAATTGCACCACACATTCTTACCTGGCATCAGGCCAACTCATATCCCCTCTTTGCCAAAACTCTGCTGAACAACTCTTTGAAAATCCTCTTGTGTAAAGGCTCACGCACCCTAACCCATTACTGCACGCATGTACATGCTGGCTGACTCACAACAGCCCACGTGTACCTACCAAATCACGAAAAAAAGGAAAGTTTCCGATGGAACAAAAATCTATGGGTTAGTTAACTGAAACTCCCAGCCATGCATGGCCGAGGGTTCGTCCAGAACCCTAGCTCCTTCTAGCCTATAAAAGAAGGGGTAGGGGTACCATTTGAAAGAGGAAAAAATATAGCGAAGAAACTCTGCCCATTTACATATTCCATTGTCCCAACCCTTTAGCCTTTCCTCATGCCAAAGGAGATTTAACGCAAAGCAGTTGAAGGACAGAAGAAGAGGAGCCCAAGATCAGGTTCAAGGAGTGGTGGTCGGTCTCATCTTTTGTAAGTTGATTCACTTTACGTAGTAAAAAGAATGCTTTTCCTGT
>JASDQU010207450.1:3324-28360 GCA_032191745.1 Picea mariana
GACTTCTTGCCTTATGAATGCCAGTTTCTTTCACATCTTTGTTTACACTGTGTTAGATCAACTCGGAATTGGAGGATCCAGTCGAGCTGTAGCTATTATAGGATGATGTTGTAATGGATCAATGTAATAGTTATGGAGCCTCTGATCGGTTCCTGTGATTTCTTTAATGTTGAATGACTCGGAATTGGAGGATCCAGTCGAGTCCCCTTTCAGTTCCTTAAAGCCCTAAACCAGGAGAATCCTGAGTTCAGATTCCCCCCCCCCTACAAACCGTTGCAAGCATGTTGCCCAGAGTTGTTTGTTCACTTTCTCCTAAGTCTTCCACCTACTCATCTTTTAATCAACCCACTGGCTAAATTTATGATTCCAGACCTCCTTTGTTCTTTACGTACCAGACTCAGTCCCTGAATTAGAGTGATACCTCCTCGAGCCATTATCTCCATTTGATCACCCCTTATAAACAAATCATGACATTAAACTGATGGGTGTCGGGATCTTCTCCTGCAAGCAATCCAGGAGTGACTTTCGACACTAACACCAAGAACAATAATTTTAGAAGACGTGACCAAAATAATTATGCAACAGGGGGAAGTGAGTGGAGTTAATGGAAAAATGACCTGGAATTTGGGACTAACTTATGAAAAATGTTAAGTATGAGGGGGTTTATCCCTGTATGCATAATCATCCAACCAAAATCGACTCTTCTCTCAATGAGAAAATTTGATGGATCTTCTCCTTTATTTCTCAATGGGAGAAGAAATGGAGAGAAGAAGCGGGAGATAACAAATCTCTTTACAAGACAACAATGGAAATATATAAAAATCTCAAGGGTCCTTCAGAGGATACATCATAACAACTGCATAAGCTTGATTGTTATTGACTAAAAATGCTTCATAGGAGTGTCACTGTGGCAGGATTGACCCAACATCTTATTTTGACCAAAATTACCAAAGGATGATAAGGAAAAAAATCATAATAGAAGTAGGAATGCAAAAATTAAAACAGTAGCAATAAAAGACACAAATGAAGAAGAAAACAAGAAAATTTTAACTCAGAAAAATGAAGTCAAGCAGAAAAAGAAGCACAAAAAAAATGAAAGCAGAGTTAGGATACCAGTATACAGAAAATCCACACAGCATTAGAACTTTTCACATCGGTCCCTCACAATATTTCAAGCAAGGGTTGTTAGCGCTGTAGGAAAACAATTGCTCCTATAAATCTTTAAAGATACAAGAGTTAGTGTACAAGAAAAAAACAATTTGGAAAGGACCGAACATTTGGAAATATGATGCAATCATCAGTCCCTTGATGCACACAATTAGATCATCAAGATATAGATGGAGACTGACCAATTCAACGAGAGTTATGTGCATAGGTATTTTAAAAATAGTACACGATTCAAGTAAGCTAGAAAGTCAACATTGGTAAGACATAGTACTCCAATCAATGATAAGAGTGGTTTTGTGAGCATCTGCCCCTTTTACCTTGATTTTCTTGCAACTAAACAAACTATCAAGTAAGGGTGCTAACTGTGACTCTTCAACCTGTTGCATAAACATTTCCATATTGAGAGGAGGGAAATGATTTCTCATAATCACTTGCTTGAAAGTTCGAAGAATAATACAGGTTCTAATATTATAAGTGGTCTTTGAGGCAGGTTCCCAATTGGAAACCCATTCAGGGTGGACTGAAAAAAACATTCCAGCCCTTAAGAAATCTCTCAACTCCCTTCGAAAGGTTTCTTTCAGTGCATAGTTAACGAGTCCTTATTTTTTCCTAGCGGGTTTCATAGTACACTGGATAAGACTTGGACCAAAACCAAGAACATCCTCATTAAACCAAGAAAAAACATTTTGAAATCCGCCAAGTAGCTTGACAGGCCTCATCTCTTCTTTATCAGAACACTGGGCATTTATTTTAACGCTCGTTGAATATCTAGGTGTCCTAATGTTCCTGGATATGGTTTCAACCACCTTCTTTCATAAATCCTCTTATTTATGCTTTTATATATTGCCTACATCACTTGATGAAAACGAACTCTCAAGAGGACTCAAGATCTCAGGAATCTTACTGTTTTCTATGGAAATAATTTCCTTAGGCTTAAGAGGTTCATCTTGAGTGAAAGCACAAATACTATCATTGTTGGCGAGGGCCTGCCAAGATTCTACATTGCCAGGGATATATGAACAATATAGATGTTGAAAAGAACAATCAGGCCTCTGAGGTAAAAGTTGTTGTTTAAGAGAAGTTGTAAGGATAGCTAACCGACCAACCATTGAATTCAAGTCCCTCATAATATGAGTGATGTTGAAAGATAAAAGGTTTGAGGTAAGTTCCCAAACATCTTAGGTGTATATTTCCATAAACTTGTTGCTAGGAGAGAATATCTTATGTATCAGGTTCACAACAAGCTCGAAATATCTGAAAAATGAAAGGTGACCACAACCAAGATTAAGGGCATTCTCAATGCCTAATAATAAAGCTTCAAAATCAGCGGCATTGTTTGTACAAGAAAACTCTAACCTATAAGAAAGATTATGAATATTTCCTGTAGGGGAAACCAAGATAATGCCATCCACATTACCTTCATTAGAGTGTGAACCATCAAAGTGCATATGCCACATATGATCATCTAAATCAATTCTTTCCAAAGGAATATTATCCTCTATAGCAAAGATGGAATACACTCCTAGGTCTTCTTTGATATAGTTTACGCTAGATTACAGAACACTCTCTATGTAGGGTGACATTATTCCCTCTCTAAGGACTATAATATTCTTACCATTCCAAGGAATGGATAAATGTGTCCCATTGAGCGAGAGGTATCCACTTGTTAATGCTTTCCAATCTCTACCCAAGATAATTGAGTAATTTCTTATAGGCATATCAATCCCATGAATGTTGAGGTTTTTCCTTATCTCAGGATGAGTGCATAAAACCAAGGTTACACCTAAAGTTATGTACACCTACTTTATTTATAGAAGAATCCTCTTCGCTTACCTCTTCAGAAATATTGGCTACAACATAAGGTTTTCCTTCCATGAATTGTTTCATATGCATCTGTTGTTCAAGTATGGCAACCATGTTTAGAAGGGTTGCATCTTCTTTGATGTTGGCCAACTGATTTAAGATATTATATTTGGAAGAGGGGAAAGGGAGAATGATTGCTTGACTCTTAGGAACTTTAGGAACCTAAAGCACAGTAGTAGTTGAGGATGAGCTCGGGCTAGAAAAACTATACGGAGGATCAAATTTTCCTTTGGGAGTATAGGCCTTGTTCCTAGTGTTGATGACCATGACATCCTCTGTCTCTGCAAAATATAGGACAACGATAGTAGATTCTGGTATTTTACCAAAGATATTATCTTTGGTACTCTTCTTTGCCTCACATGTGGTTTCTTCGTGGTGTTCCTCGCAAATGTTATACCAACTCCGAGAAAGGATAGCTTTAGGCTAAAAATTGTTTTCAACCAGACTTCTAAAGGGGGGTGTAGAAGATGATGAAGCTCTAGGGGTGAGAGGGGAGACATTACCCTTCTGCTCAAATGCTATCATACAATTTTTCATATCTTGTACTAGTTGTAAGAGAGCAGACATGTTGGTATTTCTAACTAATTCTCCGTGTGGAATACCAGTTCTTTCAAGATGTTCTTCATACTTTGAGAAAGTATGCAGAGAGGAACTGATATTATCAATGGCCTTTTCCTCAATCCTATGATGGTAGGGGGAAGGAAATGCATTTTAATAATGCATGAAAGCGGCTTGGTTCTGAGGGCGGATAAGTTCGGGGATTTGATTATACAACTTGGTGAAATGCAAGTCGAAAGAATTGATGGTCTCACCATCCTTATAGGTGACATTATTGTATTCCCTTAACTTCTCGGCAGGGATTTTAGATTTCCCATAAGTGGATCGGAACCAATATATTAACTTCTCCCAAGTAGACAAAATCTTAAGAGGAAGATCAAAGAAATCAGTCGCAGGGTTTCCTTCCAAGGAATTGATGAACAAGCACTTGCAAGAATAATTGTCGTTGGCCCCTATGTTATGACAAGCATTGGAAAATGCCACCAGGTGTTCATTTGTACTGATAGTGTTATTTCCTGAAAACTTAGGCAAGTGCTCTTTAAATTTCAGAAGTGGACGAGTAGAAGGTGTTAGGTTAAGAGGAGAGGACACATGCCATGGTGCAGTTGTGGCATCTTCTTCAAATTGAAAAAGACCATACTTTTCAATGACTTTGGTGGGGTTTGTAGTGGATTGGACAGGGATATGGTGGCTATATAAGCTACCAATCACTGATGATGATGAATATTGAGAAGATGGATCACTTCCAGTGCCACCAGAGCCACCACCAGATTCCATCTTGTGGATGATAGACAAGGTAACGAAAGATGAGCTGGATGAATCAGATAAAGTTCTCCTTAGAGCACTTTGTTGGGTAGATAACACAACGTTCCTTCTTCCTATTTCAGCAATAGGATTGATTTCAGGTGACAAGCCTCTTCTTCTTCTAGAAGCATGAGAATCTAAGGACATGAAAGAAAGGCCAAAACTTGAAGAAACAAAATGGGTTACTGGTGATTTCTAGGTTGTCTACATCTAGCCTCCAATTGTTCTTGAGTACTAATATCTCGTTTAATCACTGCCCAAGAATGGTTAAGCTCATCACAGGTCCTAGCAATGTCTAAAATAGTATGAAACAAGTTCAAAGCAATGTTGGTTTGGTCATTGAGACCGAGCTCAAGATTGGGCTGCCTCGCAATAGGAATAGTCATTAATAGAAAAACAGTCAAAGAATCAATTTCAAAAAAAGAAATATGTATCGATGAAAATCGAGTATAAAAATTAACCGGAGAGATATCGAAGATCTCCCCAGTATGGTCGCCAAATAAATGTTAAGGAAAAGATATGAAATGATCTTACTCAAGCATTTTTAGACTCTACTTGGCTAGAGAAAAGTAGATGGGAATATCACCCTATGTTTATAGCCAACAAAAATAACAGCCTAACTCACAAGTATTAATTAGGAGTTCTTAGGCTAGTCTTTTATCATAAAAAAGCTTACTGGAATTTTTTTTTTTTTGTAATTTTATGAACATATCAATTGTTGAAATGAATGTAAAGATAGAAGTAAAGTCACCAAGATGATAATCAAGACATATGAGACATAAATAAATCCTTTATTTCATTCAAATTCACCCAAGAGTCATTTTATTTACAAAATCTCATGCAGAAATTTGGACCAAAGTCAAACTTAGACATCCCCGATGGAACATACAAAAGAAACTCTGACAGAAAACCAAAACTGGACTCTAAAGGATGGATTATCTTGCCACAGATTGCTTCCCACTCGATTCTGCACAATAACCTTTGTCAGTCATGAAAATTAATTCACAAACAGACAAGTCTACATTGGCTATCAAAGATAGATCAACACCTCTGGAAAAAAAAAAAAGTCTGAATGATGTGATTTAGCCTTGAATATTTTTGTCTACAATAAGATCCTGCTATCATAAAATAGAATTAGGCTTGTGATGAATAATGAATGAATGAAAACTTAACTATCTCAACATAAACTTAAAGAGAAAACCTTAGTAAGCTTTTGCTTCTATCCTCCCTTTGTCCATAACAATCATAACAATCATAACATAACCATTAATTAGGTAAAACACACCTCCTTGTGTCTCCCATCAACATATTCACTGTTGGCAAATTTAGCTCATGATATTTGAAATTATTTTCAAAAATATTACTCATATATCCAAAATAAAACATGATGTCCAAAATTTCCTGAAGTCAACCGTCGTCAACAATAGATAAAAATAAAAATCAAAAACCATATTTCCCACTCTAAGATGCAATCTTTCCTTGATTGTTGTTGTGACACTTTTATTTCCCTGAAATTGCGTTTGGTTGTGCAGAGCCTTTAGGCCTAATCTTATTTATCATGTGAGAAAAATCGTCCCTCAAATGCATCCGGGAAGACATAGATTTTCCAGAGCCATTAGAGGGTGAGGAAGGGGAAGCAATGTATTTTCCTTTGTCAAGGGCATGGTGGGCCTCAGTTTTAAATATCTTGCTAGCATGGGAGGATTGCATTGGTGAGTGGTCAGGGGCAGCTCAGAAAATAGGGTTAATAGTCAGATGAGCAGGCAAGGACAAGTTGGGCCAGCCACGATGTTGAGAGACTGTCGAGTGGACAATCTCCTTCCATCCATCATTTTCAGGAACCTCAGGTTGCAATGAGACATGAGGAGGTACAGGGATACCTAGGGCTTGCGGGACTTGGAAATGAGTCCTTTCAGGCCTAGGTTGGACTACTGCCTACCCAATCCAATTAAAGAATCTAGCCTGAAACAACTGGCCAAGCTCTTGTGAGTCAACATCAAAATGTGTGGAGAGCCTTGGCCTTCTTGGGCCTCTGTTCCAATTACCTCTAGCTCTATTTCCTCGACCAGGGCTACCTCAACTGAAAAAACTCATTCCTTCATTCATGATTGATTAGCAAATGGTCTTTTAAATAACCATACATGACAACTCTTAAAAATATGAAATAGATTTGGCTCAGCAATGTAACAGACTCATGCAATCCAATCCATACAAACTTTTTTACTGTCTATCAATGAGAAGGGGGTGAAAAAGGGTTATGGGATATGTGAGGAGTTTGTATTGAGTGAAACATTATATAATGAGGGGGGAAATAACATGGTTACTGCTCAATGACAACAATAATCAACTGTAAAGTAAACTAATAAAACATCACTATAATCCAAACAAGACACTGCCACTTTCAATTTCTTTAACACCGAAATTCTCTTGACTGTAATCAATCTAAGAACAGGGAGTGAAAAATGAATATGGGAAGGCGATGGGATTTGTAATTAGCGGAAAATGAAATAATTGAAGGGAAAAAGAGTGATTATTGTTCAAAAAATTAATTAAGCGATCCATAAAACATTCTGTGAAAGGAGATGCACTAACCAAAAATCATTTTGATCAAATAACAATTACTGTGTATTTAACTAGTTCACTGTTCATAATCAAATTTCCAACATAGTGCCATCGCAAGACAGTGTGCATTCCACACAATATGTAAAGAAGTTATGTTCCTTTCATTTATACACTTTCATCGTATAAAAATTCTCAAATAACAACCATTTCCACTATGTTAACCATCAGAATCAACCACTACCCACACCTTACTTTAATCAACAAATACACTCAAAAGTCATGTTTCCCAAATTAACAATGAATTCATGCTATCATTCCAATTAGGCCTATCAGTTAGAATGCAATGATATTCATTAAAAATATATAGAGGAAGTAAACCCAATAATCCAGATTAAATTGCAAAACCCTGAATTGACATTTAAACAAACATACAACAACGACCATTCCAACACAAGCTATGCACAAAATAATTCAGTCATGCAAGTCTCTCACTATATAAGCCCAATTGCATGTGACTCTAAAAATCTAGGCCATCCATCCAACACGACGAGGTATCAAAAACATGTGTATCTTCATAAAACAAATAACGAGATTGCTACAAAATCGTGCTTAAAACTCTATGACTAATTCTGAGTGTGGAACCTAGGCTATCCATATCAAATATAGTGCACAACCACAAAAACACCACGATGCAACACCTCCATTTTACAAAACCAAACACATAGTCATAGTAATAACTCAACCCATCGTGTTGAACCATCAATCTAATATAGTCTTGCTTCGATTTAGTCAAACCGTAATAGACTATGTTGTGTAAAACTCAAGCTTATACAATCAAACAATCATAAAGCATACAATGGATGTAATTTCTACATTCATCCCGGTTGCATTAATCATTTGGCCCCAAAAGGAATTAACAATTACATTGAGCATTTATTCATTGTGTAGAAACACCACACACAACGCGCTATGCATGAGCAACATTAAGCAATTGTAACCAATGGCAGCTAAACATCCAAATCAGGGATGATTTTAAGGATGGAAATTTATTTTAAAATGTATAAACCTTGGCGAATCTTACTAATCCTTCATATGTCAACTATAAATGTTTGGTGATATTTTTGTAAAAATATTCAAATTTCTAAGTATTTTATATAGTTTTTATAAATTTTTGGTGATTTTTAAGGTAAAATAATTTTGTCCTATAGAATTTGGGCGAATCATTTTTAAAATAGCGAATCTCATTTTTAAAAACCATGGAAAATTATCCCATGAGCAAAATTTAGCCCCTAAAATCATCCCTCATCCAAATAATCCTTAGTGCAAAAATACTAGTGAATGTGTATCAACCAACCAATTCACCACTGTCGTAACAATCAATAGACCTAACAAGTTGTGGAAACCACACATACCCATGCATCAATTTGACTTGGAGCAGTGGACCTCTCAATTAAACAATATCAAGTTATTAAACATAAGGAGAGCAATTGTGTGTTTTGAATTGTGCAATTAAGCCCACAGGGTTTACCATTGTTATAACAGAGGTAGTGACTAGATACCAAACCAACATGACTACCACATGACCAACTAGGCGAGCCTGTACTCAAATTAGTCGACAATATACAACCATTCAACAATAACCAAGTATTAAACCCAACAGACCAGGCCAATCTTCTCTATTAACCTTCGGACTGGAGGGCTAAGGGTTTGTTTCGTAGCCAACACAGAGAGAAGAGAGACAAATCCTTGTAATGGTGAAACCTCTGAGGCCAATGGTGCATACACAAAGAGAACCACGACTCATTGGTTGAAAAGTAAAAAATCCATGACAGGGGGCTATATTAGAGGAGTGAGACACCAACTCAGCCAATAAGTATACTTAACACACGCAGGGTATAACCCTTCTAGTTCCCCAGTAAACAACCACAATGATAAAGTGAAGAGCTGAGAACTGAACAAAATAACCCATTGCGTAACCTTTTAGTGGTGGAACAAACTGATGCTCAAGTGGACAAACCCAGTGATGCAGAGTGTCCCCAACCATTAAACCCACAAAAGCCAAAGACTGGACATAGTGGTGAATGCATGAGGATAGCTATCCATCCAAGACAAAACATAAACACTTCAACTAAAACAATGAGGATGACAGAGAGCCCTTATGGATGATAACACCCTGGATGACCCATAACTTCTATGAATTCAATATTATTGTAGAAAGAACCATTAACGCCTCATTCCATGAACACAATTTTACACAGTTGCAATACTTAAGGAAAACAAAAACCAATACACCCAAGCCAATATCCATTTCATAACATAGAAGACTCATGGATGGCCAGAAAAAGACATACCTGTGATTGACACACCTTAAAACGAGAGTTGGTCGAGAGGTTCCCCTCTGCTAATAAATCAGAGCATAACCACATCAACAAGGTTGCGCGATATCCCTATTAGGGTGGCGGTCAACGAAGGAGTAAAGGTGACATGCAATAAATGCACGTCGCCTCCATTCAAAGTCTATTTAATTCTTAGTACATGCCAACAAGCCTTTTATTTACACCATTAATCACATGTATCGAAACCATCACCCATCAATCACACGACCATATCATACTCTCAACTTATGCTACAAAACAAATCAACCACTTTCCATACAACAAATCACATAAGCATTAGCAACCTTCACTTTATCAAATGTGCCACCCACATCTTATCCTACCATATGCATAGTAACCATATAACTCAATAAAATTGCATAACCATTTACTTGCTAGATAGGATTTAACCATAATCATTAAGTCTTTCATGCATGTAGTATAGTATGTAGGATAGCTTAAATTCTTCCCCTCTACAATTGTTGGATTGTTTCTTACTTATTTACAATTCTTTGTATGTGTCATTGTTTTTTTTCCAACCGCCTTTCACGTATGTGGTATAGTAAAATTTGCAGAATTAGATCCCTTGCTTTTGCATTTGTTATAGTATTTTTGCCTTCCTCCAAACTGCCTTTTATGTATTTTCACTAACATGTTTGTTGTCCAGGTGACATAAGAATAGATAACAATGGTATCAATGAATAGCATAGGCCGTAGTAACATAAAGAACCAATACTTCATAGGCTCAAGTCATAGACAATAAAAACAAGATCTCATAAACCATGTAAGTCATGTCGCACATCATCACAAACATCAAATATGAATAGATCTGATCTTCAATAATTCAAGGGGGTCCCACCTACTAGTATTATTTATCTTTTATAATAATATCCTTTAGCAACACTTTGCAGGAAAAAATTCGTTGACGATTTTAATCGTCAACACCATGGTCGTATTTGAAAAGTGAGGGGATATTTTTCTTAAGCGATTTCACGATGCCATGAGGGTTGGTCACAGTCTCGGTCACTGACAAGGTAAATTGAGGGGCACACAATAAGGTGGATTTATTATTCCTTAAAATCTAGTGGTCTCACAAAATAGGGAAATGACAAAAGGTAACATGGTCTCTATAGGTTGCGCCACTTTCTCAATACTCAAAGTTGAATGCTTGAAGGACATGACGAATGACAACCTTGGAGTACGCAAGTACATCCTAAAGGGAAGGAAGTGCATGACACCCTTAGTATTCTTATAGTAACTGAAATTACTATCTAAAACGTAAAAATGACAATTAAAATAAAGGGCAAGGTAACAGTGAAAATACTTAAAAGTGTGATTAGAAAATTGCTAAAGTTCATTGTGCCTAGGAAATGGGTAAAATAATATCAAAATTTAGCATGTCATTTATTTAGCAAATTTTTTAAAAAGGGTGAAACTAAATTTTGGAATATAATAGGAAATCTAAGTTGAGAAAATTTGTGCATATGATAAATTAATTAATTAAATTAATGAGAAAGATAAAATTCATGAAAACTAAATAGAAATAATGGGTAAAGGAGAAGAGTCTTAATCCAAGTTAAAGGAAATCTAAAACAAATGTGGGCTCGTTGAGTTAAGTGAACAACCATTTAAGTTAAGAGGATAGAAAAAATATCGACTTTAGATTGGGTGAGGACATCTAGAGAACACCTAGGAGTAAATTAAGAAGAATTAAAAGTTGGGTGAGGGAAAATTGTTAGGATATTTAGACACTTAGGAGTTAGTTAAGAACTACTTGTTATAATGTGTCATTAGGTAAAAGTGTGTTTCTATAGTATGCATTTGTAGTTAGGACATCCGACGGTCATGATATGTTTCTGACATAGAGTGATCCGACGGTTCATACTCTCCTCGATCTTAACGACCATTGATTCGTGGCTTAAGACCCGATTGGTCCATGATACCTGTTTAAATAGCACGGAGGGTCATTTGTCAATGATATATTGTGAGAATATCTCTTTTAAAATCTCTTTGTAATCTTTTTCTTTTGCATTAATAAACTGCTCCAAGTGGCTGGGGCCGTGGATGTTTCCCCATCGGGGTTTTACCACATGAAAACATCATTGTGTTGATGTTTGATATGGTTATGTGAGTGTTCACTGAAGTTTTTCTTCCTTTGTTGGAATACCTGTGTTGTCGAACATGGTATCAGAGCTTGTTTGAAGGCCCACTTCTATTGTAGATCGAGATCATGAAGTCGAGTTTCCTCATTTCCATTTTTTGTCATTTCCATACATTTTGGGCTGAGAGGACTATTCCATTGCATCCAAAGAATTCATTTCATTCAAGAAAGATTTTTCGTTTCACTCAAAAAGGGTTTTGTTTTTCCAATATACAATCATTACAGTCAGATCTAGAGATATAAATCTTGAATACACATTTTTAAAATATTTGCAGAGTAATATTTTGGTTTTATTTTGGCTTTGTATTATTTTTTTCTGGGTTGCTACTCTTTTAGATCTGCATATGATCTTTTCCCTATGCCCTATGCGATATTGGAAAATCATAAACATATAGGAGAATGTGAATCTTTCAGGTAAGCTAATTGAGATCTAACCCCTGTTGTCATCAAAAAGCAAATTTTTTTTCTTGTGTGAAAACATTTTTTTTTAGTATGCACGCTCTCCAAGACTGTCTTCAACAACAACAACAACAACAACAACACCAATCATACTTATGAACATTACAATATGTTTTGTTACACCATTTGGTTAAAAGTTTCCTTATTAAGTAAGAGGTCTTGATTTTGAGTCTCTCTTTAGTTACTGTTTTTGAAAAAGTTCATGCTAAAATTGTAAAGTGTATTTCACTTCAAGCATAAAAGTGAATCACTATAAGTAGCTTTAATATTTTATTTTAGAGATATTTATTTTGGATGCAGATTTTCTGTTATAAAGTAACTTCATTTTAAAAGTGATCCCTTTTTCTCTTTATAAAAGTGGTTCACTTCATAAAGTAACTTACACTATCATGTGGTCATTTGGTTATGTTTATGTCTTTTTTTTAAAAGGTCATAACTCTCACATCCAAAATTTGTTTTCAGTGCCGTTTTTTTTAAAACCGCATAACTTTTCGAGCTCTTTCCATCCAAATCATCAGTTTTAGTTTTTAAATCCATATTACTTGAATATTTACTATGGATTATACAAGTAATGTCTTTCTTACCAGGACCAACTACTTCCAATGGAAATCTCATATTGAAGATTTATTAAGAAGTAAAGGCTTGTACCAGATTACCTTGGGAAAGGAAAAAGCACCAACTGATGATGATAAGAAAGCCAAATGGGATAATAGGAGTGAAAAAGCACGTGGACTAATCAAAATGTCCATCTCTCCTGATTTAAGGTTTCACCTTAAAGAAATTGATGACCCCGAAGAAGCTTGGGAAAAGATTGAATCTGTGTTTGGTAAACTTAATATTATTCGAACACAATCGTTAGAGAATCAAGTACTGACCTTGAGTCCAAGTGATTTTTTTTACCTTGGATTCTATCTATCTAAGTTTAAAACACTCAGAATTTTATGTGAAGAATGTGAGATAAAAATGGAGGAAGAGCATTGCATCTATCTTATTCTTTCTAAGATATGTAGTGCATATTATGTGTTTGTATCTACCTTTTATGCCATGAGAGAGGCTCTAGGGAAAGCTAATCAAAAACCCACTCTTGAGTCCTTTTTTGATGCTTTGATTACAGAGGAAGATAAGTTTCTACAACTTGGAGTGATCAACACTGCAAGTACCTCCAACAAATCCTTAGTTTCCCAGCAGAAAGATAAACCCAAGTATCCCAAGAAGCAACATCCTTGTTACAACAACAAACAACATAAGTGTCCCAAACCCTCTCATACATCTTCAGCTTCTAATCGTGACAATGGAGAAAAATATAAAAATAAGAAGACTGGCAGACATTGCAACTTTTGTGATAAAGATGGTCATTATGAGTCCAAATGTTTGAAGAAGATGGCAGCTTTAGAAGAAACAATGAAGAAGCACAACATCAATATTGATTCTACTTCTTCTTTTTCTTCTCATGGACATGCACTTTTCGCTTCTTGTTTCTCCTTCAATATAACTTCTACTTCTTCTTATGATGAGTGGCTTATTGATTCTGGAGCATCTTATCAAATACCTAAGGATAAAGACATATTTTCTTCTCTAAGTGAATGTAACACAAGGAAAATATATGTTGGTGATGCTAGATCTCTTAGTGTTGTAGGATCTGGAATAGTTCAAGTAGATAATGGTCATTTATTGTAACCTTCTATCAGTCTATCAAATCACTCATTTAGGTAAAGGTAAAATCGTAGATTTTTCACCTCACCAAGTTGTAATCAAGGATCTAAAAGATCCTAAGCATATTATTGCAATTGGAATTGCTGATGATATTACCAGGTTGTACAAGTTTGACAATTTTGGGTCATCATCTTTTTCATTAGTTTTTGTTTCTCATAGAGATGACTTGAGCAAAATTTGCATGAGCGGTTTGGTCATATAAACTATCTCTCACTAAAGCAACTATGTAATCAATAGATGGTGACTAGTCTTTCTCTTGTTTCATGTAGAGATGGTGTTTGTGTGAGTTATATTCTCGGAAAACATCATCTGGACAATTTTGACAAACGTGCCTCTTAGCATGCCTCGAGCCCTTTACAACTTGTAACAGTGATTTGTGTGGTCCACTTTCTTCTCCTTCATTTTCTAAGTGCAAGTATTTCTTAAATTTCATTGATGATTTTTCCAGACGTACTCGGGTTTACTTCTTAAAACTTAAGAGAAAAGTCTTTGACAAGTTTTTGACCCACGAGGCCCTTGTAGAAAAACAATCTGGACATCAAATTCAAAATTTAAGAACATATAATGGAGGTGAATATGTGAACAATAATTTTACAAGTTACTGCACTACATAGGGCATCCAATTGCAACACATTGTTCCATATACACCACAACAAAATGGTGTTGTTGAGAGAAAGAACCAGACATTAAAATAAATGGCTAATTGTATGATCCAATCTAAGGGATTAAGTCTAAAGTATTGGGTGGAAGCAATCAACTGTGAAAATTACAAAGTCAATCACACTCCCACAAAGGCTCTTAAAAATATAACACCGGAAGAAGATTGGACTAAAATTAAACCAGATGTAAGTCACTTACGTGTATTTGGCAGTATAGCATGGGCTCACATTCCTAATGAGAAAAGGAAAGCATTGTAGCCTAGAAGTGAAAAGTGTATATTTGTTGGTTATTCTAAAGATGTCAAAGGTTATAGACTTCTTCAACTACATTGTAATGAAATGATTCTTAGAAGACATGTTAAATTTGATGAAAATATCTTGGCCTGGGAGCTTAATTCAATGGTTTTTCCTTCTTCATCCTGTGAGCCATCTTCGTCGTTTGTTCCTTATTTTGTTCCTATTATGGTTTTTTCTTCAGATGATGACAGCGAGGATGAAAATCCACCTCCACCTACTCACCATCCTCCAAATGAGTCCTTTGAACCTGAACTCACACCAGTTCCACCGCTTCCTAGATGGGTTCGTTCAAAACAAGAATTAGTTGGTGGTCTTGTCGGTGATCCTTTAGATCAACGTTGAACATGTTCATAGTTCCAACAAGCCTCTTCTCTTTTGGCTCAAGTTTCAGAGACTCGTGATCCAGACATATTTGTAGAAGCTTCAGGTCATCCAGATTGGGATACAACAATAAATGAAGAGTATCGTTCTTTAATGGAAAACGATACTTGGTATCCTGTACCTCTTCCAAAAGGAAGAAATCTTATCAGATGTAAATGAGTCTACATAACTAACAATGCATCATATGGAAGTGTTGCAAGACACAAGGCTCGGTTAGTTGCCAAAGGATTTTCCCAAGTTGATGGAATTAAGTATAATGAAACCTTTTCCCCTATAGCCAAAATGAATTCCATCCACCTTGTTTTTTCCCTTGCTGCCTCACATAAATCGGAGGTCCATCATATGGATGGTAAATTCGCCTTCTTGCATGGACATTTGCAAGAATAAATGTACATGGAAAAACCTCCTGGCTATGTCCAAAATGACTCTAGCCTTGTATGTCGCCTTAAGAAATATCTTTATGGTCTTAAGCAATCTCCCCAAGCTTGGTATGCCAAAATGGACATCTTTCTTATTGACACTGGATTCTCTAGATGCCATTCTGATCCTAATGTCTATATCAAGAAAGAAAGAATCCATCTCATATTCCTTTTCCTTTATGTTGATGACCTTATCCTTACTAGTAGTGACTCAAAACTTTTAAACCATATGAAAACCAGTTTTAAGAAGAATTTTGAAATGATAGACTCCAGATTTTTTCACTATTTCCTTGGCCTCCAAGTTTTGCAAACCAATGGAGGAATTTTTCTTTCCCAGTCTAAGTATGCTTCTGACCTTCTTCGTCGTTTTTAGATGGATGATTGTAAACTATCCCCTTCTCCCTTCCAATCTCGAGTCAAGCTTACTTCCACCTATACTTCTCTTGAAGTTTATGCTACCCCGTATCGTCAGTTAGTTGGTAGCCCCTTATACTTGACTCATACCCATCCTAATCTTTCCTTTGTTGTTGGTCTTGTTTCCTGGTATATGCAAACAGCCCATCAAAGCCATTCAAAAGTAGCTAAAATGATACTTCACTATGTCCATGGTACATTTCAATTCAGGATACATTACAGTTCAAGGGGGAATCCTTTATTGGTTGACTTCACTGATTCAGATTGGGCCGGTGACCCTGATGATCGGAAGTCTACTGCAGGTTGTGTTTTTAGCCTTGGTTCAGAACCTATCACTTCGGCATGTAAGAAACAACATGCTATTGCACTTTCAACAGAAGCGGAGTACCAAGCAACAGTAAATGCAAGTCACGAAGTCCTGTTGCTTCGATAGATCCTTTTAGAGTTTGGATTCAGGCAACATCATCTCAGTAGCCTTTGGTGTTACAATCAAAGTGCCATCAAGCTCGCCAAAGACCCAGTTCAACATTAACGCAACAAGCACATCGAGCTACACATGCACTTCATAATAAATCTCATTCATGATCAAGTTATTATGGTGATCTGTTTCCCTAGAGAAGATCAAGTTGCAGACATTTTCACAAAGTCTCTTAGAGAAGTGAATTTTTCCAAACTTCGATCTATGTTAGGAGTTCAGGAAGTTTTCACTTAGGGGGGATAGGATCTAATGCCTCCTTCCTTCTCCTATTGTGTCAACATTGTAAATCCTTCAATCATATCCCAAATTTTTCTTAAGGGGGGATGTTAGGATATTTAGACACTTAGGAATTAGTTAAGAACTACTTGGTCTAATGTGTTGTTAGGTAAAAGTGTGTTTCTTTAGTATGCATTTGTATTTAGGACATCCGATGGTAACTATATGTTCTCTACATAGAGTGATTCGATGATTCAACCTCTCCTCGATATTAATGGCCATTAATCTGTGTCTTAACACCCGATTGGTCCATGATATGTATTTAAATCACATGAAGGGTCATTTGCCCATGATTGATTGTGAGAAACTCTCTTGTAAAATCTCTTTGTAATATTTTTCTTTTGCATTAATAAACTGCTCCAAGTGGTCATGTTGGCTGAGGCCATGAATGTTTCGCCGTAGGATTTTTACCATGTGAAAACATCTGTGTGTTGATATTTGATCTGGTTATGTGAGTGGTTATTGAAGGTATTCGTCCTATGTTGTAATACCTGTGTTTTCGAACAAAAATGATTTAAACAAATTAATAATTAACATTTTCTATTGTAAACTTACAAATGTGTGACATACGACTGTGTGAATAATCCGTTAAAGTAAATTTTAAAAATACTAAATTTTGCATGTGAGCATATGTGTCGTTTGTTTTTAATATATAAAAAATTGGTTCAAGAGGAGGAAAGGGAAAATATTTTCCCTATTGTTGGATGGTCGTTGTAATGAATATTTGGCTTGTGAGTATTGTATTTTATGATTTGGATTTGGTGTGACATTTTGAGGTGGTAACCTCACACTTGCGAGTGTGCATAGAATTGCTAGAGTTGAGTTGGTTCTATGCAGTACTGGTGTGGCTCGAGGGTCCATGGGGAAGAATATTACCCTCCAACATCGATCGGGAGGTATCCAATAAATCCTTCAATGATTGGGAAGTTTGACGAGGATTGACGTTGCTAAGCAAACTGACCAATGAAGTTGACGTGGCACCTGACAAGGAATGCCAAGACATGGTCAAGGTTATCTTATATATTGAAAAATTTCTCATTAGCATTCTTTTATCATAAGAATGAATGTTATAGTAATGTTAAACTTTATGATTATGTGTCGAGGTGTAATATGGACTGAAGAATATTAAGAAAGTTATTTTTTTTCTTAAGATGTCTGTGCAACAAACTTTATTACCATGAGTAGCTGGAAATTTAAAGAAGAATTCATACACCAAATTTTATATAACTGTTAATTGATGGAGTCTATGTATTTGCTTCGATATTCAGTGATATTCTACGGGGTTTACTTATTTTATATAATGGTGAGAATAGATTGTATTATATTCTATCTATTAGAATTTTTATATAATTGTAAGAATCAATATAATTCTATTTGTGGTTATTTTATTGTATATAATGGTAAATTAATATTCAAACTCAAATTGAAAATTCTTACATCCTTACTCTGAAAATAACATGTTAGCAAACCAAAACCTAGTCGAGATATGATTATTGATTGCATACCATGATTAAGGAATGATCCTTGCTCCATTGATCTACCTCCTCCCCCTTAAATAGGTAATACAATATAATCTCATATTATACATGTGATTGAAGTTGGAACTTTTTCTCTTAGTGTATGTTACCTTCATATTTTTTTTTCGTTTCCTTTTATTTCGGATTATCAACTCAACCATCATTTCTTACAAATTTTGAGATTGAATTGAGTCTGTATTTGGGATAATGAATCTCTTACTGAAATTCGAGGTTAACCACTATAACTTACTTACCCTGTTGGTGCAATTGAGAACTCTGATAATTTTTTGCATGAAAAATTTAAGACATTGTACATATTGTTGGAAATATTAATTACAAGAAATGAGATTCATGCTTAGGAAGACCTTTTTTATCATAGAAAACAAATACATTAAGTCTATCATACATGTCAAACAAGAGTTTATTTAATGAGTCAATATTTATCTTTCTCGAGCTCTATTATGCAGATGAGATTCCATCAAAATTTATGTTCATCTTAATTGTTTGAGTTGGTTTTACTTCTATAGGAAGTTTTGGTCTAAGTCTATATATGTCCGAGTCTTTAAATAGTAGAGAGAGAGAGAGAGGAAAAGAATAGAACATAGAGAAGAGTCAATATTTGGCAAGAATCAACAACTGTGTGAGGAGTCGAGGAGTTCTGAGAGCATAAGATCTATGTTTTGTAAGTTGTTGGAGTTGAAGATCGTCATAGTTTTGTATTTTGTATTAAGTGTAGAATGTTGAAGTTAATAATATATCATTTATCTTTGATTTGATTCATTTTGGACTCTTTGGTGTGAAAATATCTTCTCTCTATTTATTCTCAAACCTAAGTTCATAGTTTATGTGATCATAGTATCACAACGACAAGAAATTGTTTTATTAATTGTTTCATAATAGCGTGTAGTATATTGAGAAGTCTGTGAACTATGTGGTAAGTCCAAAGAGTTCAGTGATGAATAATTTAAATTTCCGGTCTTTGCTACTACATGACACATTGAGAAAATTATGTGTTGTAGATATGAGATTTGGTATTAGAGTAGGTTTATCAGAACAATTTTATCAAAGTAAGTTTCAAGAGCAACAACTCTATTGTAAGGTGAAAATATGGCTTCTACGTCAATCTACAACCTCCCACCTTTACAAGAAAAAATTATGAGTTATGGTCCTTGACCATGAAGGAATTATTTTAGGGTCAAGATGCATGGGAGATAGTCAAAAATGGATATTGGGAAGCAACAGATCATGAAACACATAATGCCCTCACACAAGCTGAGAAGGATGCTTTGAAAGATCAAAGGAAGAAGGATGAAAAGATGGTGTTTTACATACATCAAACAGTGAATGAAAGCATACTCCCAAGAGTTGCATCAACAAAGCAAGACAAGGAAGCATGAAACATATTGCAAACTTCTTATCAAGGTACGGACAAAGTCAAGACTTCAAAACTAAAAATTCTTAGAAGAGATTTTGAAACTCTGTCAATGAAAGATACAGATTCAATAGATTCATTTTACTCCCATGTTATTTGCATGATAAATCAGATTAAGTCTCATGGAGAAACCATAGAATATAGAAAGGTTGTTGAGAAGGTACTTAGGAGTCTTCCTCCTAAATTTGATATCCTTGTTGTGACTCTAAAAGAGAACAAAGATCTCAGTCAATTCAGTATAGATGAACTACAAGCTTCCCTCATTAATTATGAACACAGATTAAATAGGTCAAATATGTCATTAGAAAATGCATTTTCCTCGTAATCATCTATAAGTTGTGGAAGAGGAAGGGGGAGAGATAACTCTAGAGGCAGAGGAAGAAGTTCTACTAGAGGTGGATGTAGTAGCACTCCTGGAAATACTAGTGGAAGTGGTCAAAATAAAAATACCAATCAACCAAGTAATCATAGATTTGATAAATCAAAGATTCAATGTCTTTACTATAAAAATTATGGACACTATGCATATGAGTGCAGAAAGAGACAATATAATTAGAACAAGCAAGGTCAAGATCAACCATACAAAAAAAAATAGTCCCTCCATCCCTATGTTTATGGCGTGCACTAAAGAAATGCCTTATAATTATCACCAGTTGCATTCCATGTTTCTCAAGAAATTCCATGTGACACATGGTATCTAGATTAAGGTTATAGTAATCATATGACAGGAAACCTATAATTGTTTTCTAGTTTGGATAGGTCATTCCAAAATAAAGTTACATTTGGAAAAAATATCCAAGTCACTATCTTAACAAAAGGCAGTATTAACATTTTAAATAAACAAGGAGAACAAAAAGTCATGCCTTATGTATATTATGTTTCTGGCCTAAAATACAATTTTCATAGCACATGACAACTCTTACAGAAAGGATATAGAATCTACATGGAAGATAATCANAAGATATCCATGGAATCAACATATTGCAATCATTCAGATGATAAGGAAAAAAATGTTTCCATTAACATTGAAGCCATTGATGAAGAGAAATAAAACACAAGTTGTTATTGAAACAAAATATGCACAGTCAGACACTGCATTAAAAGAAAAAAAAGAAGAAGTTAGTGTGCATAGTTTTAAGGAAGTGCACAATGATGCATGGCTATGGCATTTTAAATTTGGATATTTGAACTTTGGAGGTCAGAAGATGCTACACACAAAAGATATGGTGAAAGGTTTTCCATTGAATGAAAAACCATAAATAATATGTGAAGGCTGCATCTTTGGAAGGTAGCATAGAGTCATTTCCAGTTGGAAAGTCATATAGAGAAAAATCTCCATTGGGAATTGTACATTCAAATATTTGTGGACCAATGAAAACACCATATATAGGAGGCAATACATATTTTCTTACATTCTTTGATGATTTCTCAAGAAACACAAAGATTTATTTCCTAAAACATATAATCTGACACATTGTGATGTTTTCAACAATTCAGGTCACTTTTGGAGAAGCAGAGTGGTTATTACATAAAGTTTATAAGAATTGATATATGAGGTGGATATGTTTCAAGAGAGTTTCAAAACTTTTGTAAAGTTCATGGCATCTGGAAGCAATTCACTATGTGGTATACACCACAACAAAATGGTGTCACAGAAAGAAAGAATTAAACCATCATGGAAATTGTGCATAGTATGTTTGTAGCACAAACATTTGTGAAACAAGTATTGGGCTAAGGAAGTAGGAACTGCAGTATACATCATCAATAGATATCCAAGAAAGAGTGTGAAAAACAAAGTTCGTCAAGAAGCATTGACAGGTATGCAGCATAATGTCGTGCTCTTAATTTTTTTTGGTNGGGTATTCTAAAGATACAAAAGCATACAAGCTATATGATCATATTGCAAGAAAAGTCGTAGTCAGTCGTGATGCACAATTTGTGTAGAATGAAGCATGGGGTGGAATCATAGAAAGGACAATCAAAATCATTGATGTTATTGGGCATGATGACATAGAGAAATAAGTGGTTCAAACACTAGTCATAAGTCAGTGCCCAGTTCCTTCTACTCCTGGAATCACAACAGAAGTTCCAATGCATACTACTATAGTAAGATTTGCAGGTGCACAGTCTACACCTAGAGCACAACAAAGTCTAGTAATAAATCCAAGTAGTTCGACATCTCAATATCCAACATGAGCAAGTTTGTTACCAAGAAAGAAAAGGAGTATGTGCGACATCTATAATGTTGACACAACAAATTCATTTTCAGTTTTTGCTATGTTTTCACAAATAGATGATCCATTTACCTTTGAAGAAGTTTTCAAAGATGATGTATGGGCTGAAGCCATGGATGAAGAAACAAGATGCATAGAGAACAATCAGACATGGGAATTGGTAGATGTACCTGAAGACAAGGATGTGATAAGTGTCAAGTCGATTTATAAAACAAGGCAAGATGTAGAAGGAAATGTGCAGAATCACAAGGCAAGGTTAGTCACAAGAGGTTTAACAAAACAACCTGGAATTGATTTCAATGAAATATTTGCACCAATTGTGCACATGGACACAGTCAGAACTCTATTGGCCATTGTTGTGCAGAAAAAAATGGTTTTTTCATCAAATGGATGTAAATTCAACATTTTTGAATGGACATTTAGAAGATTTGTATGTGGAACAATCATAAGGCTGTGAGGTTCCAGGACAAAAAAAAATGTGTAGGTGTTGAAGAAGGCACTACATGGGTTAAAACAAACAACCAGAGCTTGGTATAGTCACATAGATTTCTATCTCATTTAAAATGGATTTTAGAAAAGTGAATGTGAGCCAACATTGTAACATGTTAATTTTTTTCTTATATGTGGATGATTTGATTTTTACATGATATTTTGGCATAAAAGCATTGAAGTCGGTCATGAAGGATGAATTTGAAATGACTGATTCAGCGCTTATGAGATTTTTTTTGACATAGAAGTTCACCAGTCTAAAGCAGGTATATTTATTTCACAATATAAGTATGCACATGAAATTTTGAAAAGATTGAACATGATAAGTTCCAAAGAAGCTCCAACACCTGTCATAACATGATTGAATTTAAGCAAGAAGGATGAAGGGTTCAAGGTGGATCCACATTGTTTGAAATAATGGTAGGCAATCTTATGTATTCGACAACAACAAGACCTGATATTATGTATGGAGTAAGCATGATTTCAAGGTTCATGGAAACTCCAAAAGAATCCCATTGGAAGGAATGAAAAAGAATTATGAGATATGTGAATGGAAAAAAAGATTTTAGCATTATGTATTCTACTTCAAAAGATTTCAAACTTATTAGATATGTTGACAGTGATTGTAGAGGCAACATAGATGATAGGAAAAGTACCTCTGGGTACACATTTCGTTTTGGAATAGGTATATTGTCATGGGAATCAAGGAAGCAACCCATTGTGACTCTTTCTTCAACAGAAACAGAGTAAGTCGCAGCTACAAGTGCAACTTGTCAAGCAATTTTGATGAGAAGAATGTTAAAAGATGTTGCAGGAACAACATGAACCAACTACAATATTTTGTGACAACAACTCTGCCATTATATTATCAAAGAATCATGTGTTTCACAAGAAAACCAAGCATATTGATACAAGGTATCATTTTATCAGAGAATTAGTGAATAACAAAGAAATCTGCGTAGAATTTTGCAGATCAAAAGAACAAGTCACACATATATATATACAAAAGCTTTGACAAGGGATGCATTTTAGAAATTGCGCACTTGTCTAGGAATCTAGGAGTAGAGTTCATGTCAAGTTAAATTTTTGATGTAAATTTTATATTTTATAAACTCACCTACTTATAATTAAGGAGGAGTGTTGGAAATATTAATGACAAGTTTGTCACCAAAAAAAGACATTTAGTCTCTCGACACGTCAAGCAAGAGTGTTAACAAGAGTTTGTTTAATAATTCTATCTTTATGTTTCTCAAGCTCTGTTATGCACATGAGAGTCAATTGAAATTTGTTATCGTATTAATTATTTGAGTCGGTTTTACTTCTACTCTCAATCTAGATATGTCCCAGTCTGTAAGTAGTAAAGAGAGGGGAAAAGAATATAACAGAGAGAAGAGTTGATAGTTAGCAAGCATCAGTAGCTGTGTGAGGAGTTGAAGAAGTGCGAGAGCACAAGCTTTGTGTTTTGTAAGTTGTTGTACCAGAAGCCCGTCATAGTTTTGTATTTTGTATTAAACGCACGCCCAAGTTCATAATATATTAGTTATCTTTATGTTTTCGGAGTCTCTGGTGTGAAAATATCTTCTCTTTGTTTATGCAGCAAGTCCCGTTTCTCTTTGTTTATGCAGCAAGTCCCGACTTCAGCGACTAAGAATTTCACTGCGTAGTCTTTGCTACTGAAGACCGCTACTGGGCGAAAAGTCTGCGCGCTCTATATCTGAAACATAACTGCAGCAATCTGTACAATGAGTGACTGAATAATTTCATCTATCGTCCAAATTAAAATGGTAACCTACGCTCGGTTATTTTGGTAACATTCAACTGTGGCATAATCAATCTGATATGATTATACAGAATGAAATGAGTATCCAGGATGATTCGATTCAAATTCTTCATTGCCCTGTCATGTCCTAATCATAGTAGATTCTCACTTGGCTTCAACATCCAATGTTTCAAACTGACGCATTTAGGCATTGATCATCGTCGTCAATCTTAGTAACTATCCTTATCCTAATCGACATCAAACATAAACTTTTTATCCCTGTCTCCGCGCACTTGTAACCCTGATCAGAGATATTGTCAGAGTGAACTGTCAGTTACCTGTTCACGACGTCCTTAGTTTAATTACCTATCCTCTACTGTCTGAGTTTATGTTAAGAAATATGATTTACCCTACCGCCGAGCCCAATGAAATTATTACCGAGTTAACACTGTTACTTCAAACATCAGCACGTGAACTGAACGATAATACTTCTCGAGATCTAAGAATCAAGATCTGATTTAATTTCGAAATCGGTCGTCCATTAGCAGATCACTTGGGAATCGACTGTGAATTGTGGATTTCTTTTATTTGTATATCATTACTATAGTAATGATTAGTTAATGGCCTCAACGATTCCAGATTTGTTAAGTAATGTAATAGATCCGCGCTCTGTAAATGAATAAATAATTCTGTAGAGGAGTAGTTCGGGTGTGATTTTTAATCCTTCTCTTAATTTTAGTGATCTCCAGAGATATTCCGACTGACAGAAGTTCTAGTTGCCATAAATCAGCAACCCCGACATCGGGAGAGCAGACCTTTAAACTTACTGTGTCTGATACTACCTCCTCTGATGGCGTAAGTACCGTAGTATTTTAATTTTCGAAAGCCTGATGATAATCTGTTGGTGGTAGCATCTGAGCATGTAATAGATATCAGGCATTGGGGCGTAATTTACACATGATAGAGTACATAAGTCCTTACTTTGTTATTGACTATCAAGCAATAGCTTTCGCTGATAT
>JASDQU010207452.1:0-18300 GCA_032191745.1 Picea mariana
AACTATGTCTGTCCTTGTGACCAATTCACCTTTTCTTGTTCTAGCTGCAACACCTTATCTTTGTAATCCAATGCCTCTTGTCAAAATGATTATTTTTCTTGTTCTAGTGAAATCCATCATGTATATTGTTGATTCTCTATGGAATACATTTTAAGTTTATTCTTCGAGCTTTGAATTAGCTTGTATTTTTCATCCAATGAGGATTTCGCCCTTTAGGGGCCTTTAGATTCCAACCTCTTGACATGATTCTACCAAGCTCTGTTGGATTCCTTTTCTTGCCTCAACTTCCCTTTCAATTTTATTGCATAAGATGACAGCTTTGAATTATTCAAGCATAGACCCAAGTAATCTGAATACAACATATCACTCGTATTCCTGTGGAATTTGGCATTGTTTGGAGCACTGATGTTGTCATACTTTATCTTGATCTCAGATAGTTTGTCTTCATTTGCAACTGCTATATTAAAGGTCCTTTTCTCTATATACATTACTTTGGACAAAGAATACTTGTCTTGAGAAATCTTTTCCACTTCAAGGACTAACTCCCTCATCTCACCCATAGCCATATTTCCTTTCTCAACATATTGTTTTTCCAGATCTTCTTTAGATTGATAAGCTGCTCTAGATGTCTTATCAAAGATTACCTTTTTTCTGCTAAAAGTTCTTGATTTGCCTTCACTTTGGATGTTTCTACCCTGCTCAACTTATACAGTGTTGGTACCACTCTCCACCATATCCATGTTCACTTGTTCTTTAGGATCTTCTTCTTCTAGATCCACTATCTGTGGGGACTCTTTAATCTTCATCTTCTTAGGGGAAATATGCTAATCACTAGTGCCCATGGACTCTGAACTACTTCTCTTGTTGTAAACACTTACTTTGGGGATAGTGAATCTCAACATCTAAGGAGTTTGTTGTGTTTGAATTTGTTGCATGGTTTCCTCCACTTTTATTTTTTGAGCTGGTTGCAAGATATCTTCCATATTAGCACAGAATTCTAGATTTGCCAACTTATCAAAACCCTCAATATGTTCATGCTCATAAGGGGCATGTTTGTTCATCAATATTATCTTGGATATGATCTGATGTGGATCATATCTTCTTCCCTGTATCTGTGTAAAACCAAACTCTTTGATATTTTCCTAGATATGAGATAAGCATGATCTAGTCTTGACAATGAAGGGTCCAATGATAAAAGGTAATTTGAGGTTGGAGGCTTTATGCAATTTTAGGAAATGTTGTCTCCAATATGATTCTTTGCTTGATGAATTCATGGGAAAATACTCTGGGGGTCAGAAAAACCCGGATTATTGTTGAATGCATGGACAGTACCCAATCCCCCACTCTGTTTTCTAGATTTGGCTGTAAATAGCTCCTCATTTTATCCAGGACTCTAGGTAGGATGGTGTTGTAAATCAAATTGTAAACCATGGACATAACTGTGTTTATGAAGATGAGCAATTTAATCCTCTTACATTCAGTTGATATGATTGATGCTTCAGGAAATTATCTCTTTTTTGTCTCCAAGAAAATCTTCAGCAAATAGGTGTAATATCTGAAATGCCTTAGAGAGAGAAAAATCAGTATATGTTTGTGGATATTATAAGCTATGAATTAATAAAAACTTACACGGATTGACAAACCAGACTCTGATTGAAAAAATGACAACAAGAAACCCAACATGACCTCAAGCACATGTTTGTCATTATCTAGACCTAAAATTTGACTCAGCAGGGAACAGACCCATTGGACCTCAATAACTATTATACTCACATTCATTGGCAAAGAAAAAATTTCTGAAAGATGCTCTGGTTTGACAATTGTCTGTAAAAATAGATCTTTTATGTCTGATGGGCACTCCCTATAGACCCTAATCAACTTTTCTTCCTTGAAAGGTTCGAAAACTATGGAGAAACAATCTAGTATGCCGAGGGAACCTCGAATTGATAGACTCTCTATCCTACACAGGACCTCGGACCCCTGTTTATTTACGACGAATTTCTCTTTCTATGAATATTTCTCTGCACACCAACGTATGAATTCAAGAAAAGGGAAAGCGACCTCGACAACGTAAGGGACTATAGTGGCTTGGATTGCTTCAAGGAATGGTATTTGCTTCCCTACATTATTGGAAAACTTACTCCTAGACATAGAGATGGGAGAAATGGTGATTTTAGTGTCGAACACGTCTGAATCTCGGTCAATCAGGGATTACTAATTTAACATAGGGAATTTCTCGGTCACTGACGTTATGATAGGGTCCATGGTGGCGATGAAAAATACCTAGGGATGAGAAGAAATGGTGAATCGTTGAGCTACAATCAAACGAGGGTGGTCGCGCCAACGTTCAAATGTTCCAGTATTTTGAAAAACAATAAAATCAATAACAAATGCACTTTATATAAATTTCCAATTTTAGAGGGGCGAGGAGGTGGTTTGGGGAAACTTGTTTCTTGTCCCAAAATGCACCCAGTGGTGCCACATTGTCTCGACCCAAAACTATGGTTTAGTTTTTGGCCCACTTTTTCGTTCAATTTCTCTTCCTCCCCTTGAAATGATCCCCGACCGTCGATTTGGAGCACTCACGATATGCGATGTATCGGGTTCCATCAACTCCACACTCCCGCTAGATTTAGTCTTCTCCTGCTAGATTTAGCCCCTCCCTTTATTTATCAGATTTCCAACCAATTTAGAACTTCACTAAGTCTTGAAATCTTGATTTCACACAAAAAATTGAATGGTGATAAAATGGGCTCCAACTTGGAATTCTATACTCCCAATGACATAGAAAATATTGACAGACTAAGTTCCTACCCATTGGGATTTATTTTAATCCTTTTACTGAATTTACCAACTTCTCATTCACAAAAATAAAAATTTACTCAGCATAACTTAGGGCCTTCGCTTCGGGCTTCAATTATGCTTATTTGATTCCAATTTCTTAAATTGAAAAAAATGGTTATATACAATGAATGGAAAGGGTGATAGCTCCTTTAAATGATATAATGTTTCAGAAACCTTCCATTCAAAGGTCCTCCTCCAATGATATATCCATTACGTTCATGTAGTAGATATGCATTATTTCCATTCTATGCCACAATTTTGAAAGGTCTTAGCCATAGATGGTCAAATTTCACATGCTTTCCTCTGTGTTCATTTCTGGCATCCCATCTCAACACCAAATCCCCCACTTTGAAATCATCCTCCTTGGTATGCCTATCAAAATCTTTTTTAATCCTGTCTTGGTGTAGATAAGAGTTGTTGAAGCCTTTTTCTCTTGTTGTTTGGACATTAATTAGTTCATATGTTCTCCTTCAAGTGGTATTTGTTTCAAGCCATACCATGGGGATTCAAGGAATTTTTGAGATACTTGAGGGACCTTTTCCTCTTATGATTCTGGTGACAAATCAACAATGAAGTTAATTCCCAAGATCTCACAATTTGTATGGGCCATCAGTTTGGAAATTCCTTTCCCTTTGATCAACTTTGTAGGTTTGATATCAAGGTCATATTCCAACAACAAAGCTATCCATTTTCCCCTTTTCCCCTTAGGATCAGGCTAACTTAAAATGACCTTCACAAAATTGTTGGGTTCATAGGCAATGGTATGAGAATGCAAGTTATAAAACATAAACTCTTTCAACGTCTTGACCAGTGCATATGACTTCTTTTCCATGATATCATACTTTAATGGGGAATACCTCAATGTCTTTCTATAGTATGATATAGTCTTCTCAAAATTCTGCTCATCCTTCTATACTAAAACACCAACAATGGTGTGCTCTGAGAAAAAAGAAAACAGTATAAATTATTTTTCAAAATTAGCACTAACAAGCACTGGGCCCTTGGTCAATGCCACTTTAATGTCTTCAAAATATTTCCTGGCTTCATGGGTCCACTTTACCTCACTTCCTTTTTTGATCATGTTAGTGATATGCTTTATGATTTCATCGAGGTTAGGGATGAATCTTCTCAAAACATTCACCTTTCCCAATAAAGATTGCACTTATGTCTTTCTTTTGGGTGTGCCAATTTTTAAGATTCCCTCAACTCTGCTAGAATCTATCTTTATTCCCTCCTTTGAAATAATGTGACCAAGTAGCTTCCCCTCTTCCATGCCAAAATTATACTTCTTGGGGTTCAATGAAATGCCAAACTTCCTACACTTTTGAAAAGTACTCCTTATATGTTTAATATTTTCTTCGCCAGAAACTAAATACACAGTGATATCATCTAAGTAGATTACAATAAATTTATCTTTCTCATCAGCAAAAGCTATATCCATATCCCTTTGAAATTTTTCTCCTGCATTCATGATCCCAAAAGGCATCTTAGCATACATGAAGGTTCCCCTTGGTGTTGTAAATTATTTCTTTTCCTAATCATCAGGGTGGACCATGATTTGATTGTACCTAGAGAAACCATCCAGCATTGAAAGTTTTTGAGAACTCACTGCTTTCTATAGAATTTGATCCATCTTTGGAACTGGATAGTTATCCTTGAGAGACACCCTATTCAAATTTTTGAAGTCTACACATAATTTGATCTCTCCACTCTTCTTTCTGATAGGAACCATATTTTACACCCACTTAGAAAACCTTAGAGACACTATGGTATTCGCTTCAAACAACTTCTTTATCTCTTTCTCAATCAAGGGAAACATCAAAGGATTAATTATTATTAATTTATGTTTTAAAGTTTTATGATCGTCTTTGATTGGAATCACATGTTGAATCACCTTGGTATCATAAAATTTCATATCTTCATAAATCCAAGAAAAAACATCAGGGAATTATTTCATTAAATTGATATATATTTTCTTGACCTCTGGGTTGATCATCTTGGACAACTTAATTATCTTGGGATCTTCCTAAGTCCCAATGTTGCAATCTTCAACATCTCCATCATTTACAATAATTTTAGGACACCCGACCACATCATTATTATCAAAGAGTTTCTCCAATGGGACCAGGCCTTTGGGGATGATGTTACTTTTTAGCTGCACTATATCTCTACTACCAATATGATTTTTGAAATAATCATCATTTGTGAACACATCTGCATCTTCTTCTTCACTACAATATTCTTCATCTATATTCACATTTTCAAATTCATCCTCCATCTTGAGGAAACTTTCTATTTGTTTATCATCCTCGAAAAAATTCCAGTACTTGATATTATCTAGTATTGTTGGCCTGTGCTTGAACTCAATCTCATATTTTTTGTTGGGGAAAATTGGAATTTCAAAGACTGAGGCTGAAGTAGCCAGGGAATCAACAATTTGATTCTTCCCTCTTGGAATCACTGAAAGATTATACTCTGGAAATTTATCAAGGTCAATCATTATATTTCTATAAGACCACAGCCTAGGATTCGTTTCTTGGTATATGACCTTTATTTGATTGATAATCAACTCAGAATATCCATGAACAACCATTCTCTTAGCACCCATTTCTTTCAAAGTCTTAAATCGTTACACTAACGCCTCATATTCAGTCATGTTGTTTGTGCAATCAAAAGCAAGTTTATAAGAGCACAATTTTATATTTCCTTTGGGGAAGTTAATCCACACACGAGCCCCTTCTCCTTATCTATTGACATCTCCATCGAAGCTCATATTCCACATATGATTTTTTGCATCATCTTGCTTCTTTGAGCTTCCCTCATTTTTTTGATCAGGTTGGTCCTTGGCAGCCATATCAATATCTGGCCCTTTCTCTTCAAAAATTCCATCATTAAAGAAGGTAGAGGATCCAATCTAATTTTCCATAGAATAAATGGTATCCATATCAATCTCTAACCCTTTCTCTTCAAAACTCCCATCAATAAAGAAAATAGAGGAGCCAATCTTAGTTTCCACAGAATAAATGGAATGGTTGTTTGGTTGGGATTTGTTGTGACCATGTATTTGAGAAATACTTCTCTGCGCAACCTCCTATATTGACCAAAACCAGGGATAGTGGCATATGACATATCCATTTGCAGAGTCCCTTTCAACTTTGCATCCCATTACCTAGATAACAACATGCCAAACTTGGGAGGGATATCAGCAACCACTACATCCATGACAATATTCTTTGTTGGAATTTGAGAAAAAGAGACCACCATATCTTTTATTAGGACCAGACACTTCACCTTCCTTGAATCAAAGGAGAAAATATATTTGTATGGCCTTGTGATGTCCATGCCCAATTGGTCCATCATCACCTTGGAAATCAGGTTATGGGATGTTCCTTAATCAAACATAACATTGTGTAGATTCATATCATGGATCTTCATACTGACATAGAATGGGGGGACCTCATCAAAATCACTACTCTCCTCTACACACGGGCTAAACAAGATGGCAGGATGATCATCTTGTATGTTCAAAGTATCAGAAGTTTATTCCATCTTGAGCATATTGATGATCTGATTTATATATTCAATGTTCTTTATCAACTCATTGAATGGTATAGATATTTCAATCTTTACCATCTCACTTTCAAAATTAAAGGAATATGAGTTTTTCTCTACCTCTTTGGTGACTGTCTCCTTTCTTGTTTTAGGTCCTTTCTTCCGAGGCTCTTCCTTTTGCTTTCCTTTCTCCACAACATCTTTTGCAACAAAGTCCTTTTTAGGATGAATTGAAGAAGGTATGTTAATTTGAGCTTCTTTGGTAGGATTTCCCTTTGGAGGATTTGAAGAAACATTTTTGTTTCGGAGATTATACTATTTTTGGAATTGCATGATGGCATTATGCAACCCTGTTTCATAATCTTCTTTTTTTACTGACAACCTTTAGTCATCCTCCTACATGAAAATTTCACTTGCATTCATGAATTGGTCATGTTCTTATTTAGTCAAAAACACCTCTATTCAATTATCATCACAAAAATGTATGTTGTCTTCAAACTTTTCATCAAAATTCTCATTTACATAATTATTCTTAAAAGGAGGCCTTATTTCTTGATCACCCTTGTTCCTTTTCTCTCTTTGTCTGATTTATGGAATGGAAGGTCTCCTATGATTCCTAGGTTGAACATCAAACTATTATTTGGTGTTAGGATTATTTTCTAAATACATCCTCTCCATCAATTTATCCATGGTCTTCATCATCATTTCAAACTTCTCTTCTAATGACTGTGAGGTTGAAGGTTGTGGCTTATCTTGAACCTTGTTGATGTCCTTGTCAGAGTTAGATTTGACATTTCCTGAAGCCATTAGATTTACTTCAACTTCTATTGCATTAGTCATCATATCATATAATGAAGTAGATATTCTTTCCCTCAACAAAAAAGAAAAATCAGTTTCAAAGGAATCAACATATCTAAGTTGAGCAGCTCTAGGAGGGGGTTTTACTTCAGTAGGAATTGAATTATAAACTTTGAGAAATCTTGCTAAAAACTCTTGCACTATTTCATCAGGTGACCTTCTCATGTTGTTATATTGGGTTAACAACTGAAGGGGGTTTTTCTTGTCACCCCACTTTGCAAGAAAACGAGTTTCAAAGGCTTCAAAATTTAGGATACTTGTTGTTGGGAGAGCTCTAAACCACTTTCTAACATCTCCTGCAAGACTTTGTGCAAACAAACTCATTTTTCCATCTTAAAAATCTACTTCTTATAGGTCTATAAAATCATTGAACTAGTCTAAATGTTTTTGGGTTGACACATTTCCTTCACCATCATATAATTTAATCCCAGATTATACTCCCGAGGAAAATCATGTAACTGAGTAGGTAGAAAAAGAGGGGCAAACCTAGCTTCCATGGTTGCAATAAGGACTTGATCTAGTTGTTAGTTCCAAGTATGAATCAAAAGAGGTTTGGCTAAGTAAGCTAAAATTAAATCTTGGAACCTCTTCTTATCAAAAATGAACTCATTCACACAAGACTCAAATTTAGTTATGAACATAGTTTGCTCAAATTTCACATCAAAATCAAGGTCTTCAATTCTTGTCAGTCCATATTTGGGCAAGGATAGATATCTATAGAGACACAAAAGTAGGCTTATTTTATTTTCTTTTATTTTGTGTACAATCTTCTCAGGATCAGACACAGGGATCATTGCTTCTAGGTCTGGGTTTCTCCTGCTGTGAATTCTCTTGGGAGCTAGGATTTCTAGTTCAAACTAATTTATGATTCTAGTCTCTATAATGGAGTCACTAGGGTAAATTTAGTCTAAGCCAATAAGGTGTTTGATTCAATGTCACCCTCAGGAATCAAATCTGAAGCTTTAATTCATTATTTTCCAAGGGACGATTTCACTTTCGATCCCCGACAATGATGCTAGAATGTTAGTACTCTGTAAATTTGTTCGTATGATAAAACAAACGAAAAAGGTAACCTACAAACCACATTTAGATCTGGGCACTAGCCTGCTCACCTCAAAGAGGGATATCTCATGTCACTTGGTGTTTCTTTGACGATCAATGGCTAGGTTTTGTTGTTTTGGGTTTTTTTTATAAGTTTGTTGGCAAGGAAGGGGAGGGGAACTTAGGGCTATGAAGTCAAACCTATGAAAGTGAATGGAAACATTGACTTGGCTGTAGAAATTTCTAGAGAACAAAGGATAAATGAGGCGATGAATCTGAGTTATAAATTTTAATTTGCAGAGTGTAAGAATAAAGGGGAAAACAAGTAACTGCATCAGAGAATTAGTTAAATGAATTATGAATCAATTATAAAGAAAATTAACACAGTTTAAATTATTTTAAGCCAAGAGCATCATAAGATGAATTATGAGCCTTTAAACTATCCAATTTAAACAAATTATAATGCTAATGGAATCAAAAACACAGGAAATACAAACAAAGAGAGAAGACAAAACTCATATCACCACCATTAGAATCTTTTCATAGAGACTTCAAAGACATCTGCATATGCATTATATTCAGCTTTAGAAAATTACAATCAAGTTTAAAAGATAAATCATGCCCTTGCACTTCTACCAACATTAATACATTTGGAACCTCTAATACTTATACAATTTGATTTCCTTCGGTGTGCAACCGATTATAGTAACTCAAATGAAACATTTCAACTTCTAAAACTGATTACAATAATTACAAATGATAGTTTTAGTATGGGAACTGATTACAATGATTACCAAGGAAAACATTTTATGATCCAACTGTCGATTGCTCTGACACTTCAATTCCTTCCTTTTCCACTTGTTTTGTTCTGGTCTTCTGTCTGATCTGCCATCTTCAGAGACACCTGGACATCATTTACTAGACCATAGAAAACTGCATTTTGTTTTACCCATCTATATTATCTCCTTCCATTGCAAGTCAGAAGGGATATCATAATCCATCATTTATTTGATTAGGATCTCTAGTTCAATGCAGGAGGCATATTTCATGACTGGTAGTCCAATATTCCTTGTTTTGAACGGATTCAAAATCTTACATCTGTAATCAAAAGTTCAACCAGGGTTTCTCCTTTCAGTTTTTCCTCCTGGTTTTCAAATTTGGAGTGATCCATTCTACACTGAGTGAGGCGAGAGTTGTATTCTTCTTGATCATATAATTTTTCTTTGCCATTCCAAAATGGTGGGAGGCCTTTAATGAACAATTATTCAAACAGATCCTTGAATTGTTCCACACTTTGCTCCATCTGTGTGGAATTAGTTTGGACTAATTTTAGCAGGTTATGTTTGGCAATAACCCTCCTGTCCTACATCATCAATGTAGTTCTATCTTTGACCCCAATAGTCTGAAGTTTTGTAGTAGGGATGGAGTTAGCAGGTTTATGGAATTTTGGGCTCACTCTGATGGTTTCTTTTCTAAGGTCTCATTTACAACAGTGCACTTTCTTCTGAATATGATGGTCATGTTGTCTTTATCATTGATGAAGTTTAAATACACTTTGAACTTGGAAGCCTCAACAACTCTAGAATCCTAGATGATCTATTTGGCTCCCTACAACAGTCCTTTGCCTCTTAATCTTATTTTCATCTTGTCTATCCTCTCCTAGAAGGCATGATTTTACTTTTGAAATTGAGCCATTCTTTCATCCTTTGATTCCATTTCCTACTTCAATTTCTCTATGTCTCCTTTTAACCCTTTGATTTCCCCTATGTTAATGCTAAATTTTGACATAGCCTGGAGAAGTCCTTGAGTGCTTGGCCCAACTTCTGCGACAAGAGGTATGATTACACCTCTGTTCAGAAACTTCCTCTGTCCTTGTCACCAATTCACCTTTTCTTGTTCTAGTTGCAACACCTTATCTTTGTAATCCAATGCCTCTTATTGAAATGCTTCTTTTTCTCGTTCTACAGAAACCAGTTTTGCTTATTGTGGATGCTTTGTAGTAGACATTTTCGGTTTCTTCTTCAAGATTTTATTTATCTTCTATTTTTCATCCAATGAGGATTTCACCCCTTGGGGGCCTTCATATTCCAACCTCTTGACCCGAGTCTGCCAAGATCTGTTTGATGCCTTTTCTTGCCTCAAATTCCCTTCGAATTTTATTTCATAAGATGACAGCTTTGAATTATTCAATCTTAGACCCATGTAATATAAATACAACATATCATTGATATTCCTATGGAATTTGACCTTGTTTGGAGCACTGATGTTGTCATACTTTATCTTGATCTCAGATATAGTGTCTTCATCTATAGCTACTATATTAAAGGTCCTCTTCTACATATCGATTACTGTGAACAATGAAGACTTGTGCTGAGAAATATTTTACACTTAAGGGACTAACTCCCTCATCTCACCCATAGCCATATTTCCTTTCTCATCATATTTTTTTCCAAATCTTATTTAGATTGATAATATTCTCGAGATCTCTTATCAAAGATGTTCTTTTTGCTGCTAAAATTTCTTGAGCTGCCTCCACTTTGGACCTTTCTTCCCTTCTCAAATTCTACAGTGTTGGTACCACTCTCCACCATATCCATGTTCACTTGTACTTTAGGCTCTTCTTCTTCTAGATCCAGTATCTGTGGGGACTATGCAATCTTCATCTTCTTAGGGGAAATCTATTCATCAGTTGTGCCCATGGCCTCTGAAATTATTCTCTTGTTATAAACACTTACTTTGGGGACTTTGAATATCAAATTCTAAGGAATTTGTTGTGTTTGACTTTGTTGCGGGGTTGCCTCCACTTGGTATGTTTGAACTGGTTGCAAGATTGCTTCCATATTAGAATACACTTCTATATTTTCCACAACATGGTCATTCTCATAAGGGGATTGTTTTTTCATCAGTCTTGTCTTGGATATGATCTGATGCGGATCATATGTTCTTCCCTGTAGCTGTGCAAAACCAAACTCTTTAAGATTTTCCTGGATCTGAGATAAGAATTATCTAGTCTTGACAATGAAGGGTCCAATGATAAAAGGGAATTTGAGGTTGGAGGCTTTGTGCGATTTAAGGAAATGATCTATCTCTGGTATGATTATTTTCCTGATGAATTCAAGGTAAAAGACTCTGGGGGTTAGAAAAATAGGCAACAGGTAAGGGGATTCATGACAACCATAAACCCAGATTACTATTGAATGCATGAACGGTACCCAATCCCCCACTATGTTTTCTGGACTTGGTTGTAAATAGATCCTCATGTCATCCAGGACTCTAGGTACGCTAGTGTTGTAAATCAAACTGTAACCCTGGACATAACTTTGTTGATGAATATGAGAAATGTAATCCTCTTACATTCAGTTGATATGAATGTTTCTTTAGGAAATTCTCTCTTGTTTTTCTCCAAGAAAATATTCAACAAATATGTGTAATATATGACATGCCTTAGAGAGAGAAAATTCACTAGCTGTTTATGGATATTATCAACTATGAATTGATGAAAATTGACGTGGACTTACAAACCAGAATCTGACAGAAAAAAATCCAACAGGAAACCCAGCATGTCCTCGACAACATGTTTGTCATTATCTTGACCTAAAATTTGAGTTAGTAGGGAACATGCCCATTGGACCTTAATAACCATTATACTAACATTCATTGGCAAAGAAATACTTTCTGAAAGATGGTCTGATCTGACAATTGTCTGTAAAAATAGATCTTTGACTTTTGATAGACACTCCCTGTAGACCCTAATCAACTTTTCTTCGTTGAAGGGTTCAAACACTACAAATAAAGACTCTGGTATGCTGAGGGAACATCGAATTGATAGACTCTCTACCCTATATAGGACCTCAGACCCATGTTTATTGACAACGATGTTCTCTTCCTGTGAATACTGCTCTGCACACCAACCTATGAATTTGGGAAAAGGGAAAGCGACCTCGACAGTGTAAGGGACTATATTGGCTTGGATTGCTTCAAGGAATGTTATTTGCTTCCCTACATTATAAAACATATTGCTCCTCGAAACAGAGATGGGTGAAACGGTGATTTCAGTGTCAAACACATCTGAATCTTGGTCAATTAGGGCTTCTTCATTTAACACAGGGTCTTTCTCTGTCACTGACATTATGATAGGGTCCATGGCGGCGATGAAAAATACCTGGGAATGAGCGGAAATGGCATGAATTTGGTGAATCGTTGAGCTACAGTTGAACGAGGGTGGTCGCACCAACTTTTAAACATTCCAATATTTTTGAAAAACAATAAAATCAATAACAGGTGCTATTTATTTACTTTTCCAATTTTGGGGGTGCAAGGAAGTGGTTTTGGGCAACCCGCTTCTCACCCTGAAATGCACCCTGTGGCTCCATGTGGTCCCGACCGAAAACTGTGGTTTAGTTTTTGGCCCTCTTTTAGGAATTATCCTTCCTGCAACCCCTCCCTCCAAAATGATCCCTGACTGTCGATCTAGTGCACTCGCAATCTCTGACATATCGAGTCCCATCAACTCTGTGCTCCTGCCAAATTTAACCTCCTCCTGCTAGATTTATCCACTCCCTTTATTTATCATACTTCCAACCAATTTAGCACTTCACTAATTGTTGAAATATTGATTTCACACAAAAATTTTAATGGTGATAATATACAGAACCATTCAGATTAATACGAAGAGAAGTTTTTCCTACACATAAATCCCTGTGTGTCAGGGATGATTTTAAGGATGGAAATTTATTTTAAAATGTAGAAACCTTGGCGAATCTTACTAATCCTTCATATGCCAACTATAAAATGTTTGGCAATATTTTTCTAAAAATATTCAAATTTATAAGGATTTTATCTAGTTTGTATAAAATTTTGGTGATTTTTAAGGTAAACTAATTTTATCGTATAGAATTTGGGCGAATGATTTTTACAATAGCAAATATTGTTTTGGGAAAAAACTTGGAAAATTAGCTCATGAGTGAAATTTAGCCCCTAAAATCATTCATGTTGTTTGTTTATCAGTATGATGAATGTTTGTTTTTGAATGTTTACTCTATGTTTTATATATTTTGTTAGTGCATGTATGTTTCCTTTTGCAGGAATGAGATATAAATTCTCTATATGTAGTTTTCTGAGTTTTTTGGGCTCTTAGGCTTGTGCAAGGAGTGCACACCAGAGTAATTGAAAAACTTTGTGGAGCTAGTGCAAGGAGCGCACTTGAAATATGTTTCGAGTTCAGAGAAGAGAATGTCAGGTGGGCACACCATAACAGGATTAAATCTCAGAAGGGAAAGTTGTCCTAGGAAAGCACTCCAGAGTTACTGAACATTATAAGAAGGAGGCTCTACAAGCAGTTCATTGAGTATGTGCAAGGAGTGCGTGAGAGCTCTATTTTGAGTTTTGTGAGGATATTGTGCAATAGAAAAGCACACCAAAGTTAGTAAATACTCTAAGGAAGGAACCTCTCAAATGAGTACATTGATAAAGTGTAAAGAGTGTGCCATAGACAAAGAGTTTCAAGTCTCAAATATTTGGAGGAAAGAGTTTCAGTTCTAGGAGGGTACAATAAATATTTTAGGGAGAAATGGGCTGAGACCCTTATAAATTAGATAAAGTTCAAGTCTCATGAGAAATAGTGTCATTATGTATAGACATCCCTGGAAGGAGTGCAGAAGGCAAAGACAATTCAATTCTTGAATTGTGGAATAAATGCAAGGTGTGTAGACAAATAACTTATTCTCAAGTTCAAATATCAGAAGGTGTGACGCAAGTCGATTCCTAGGAGTCAATCTCATAGAAGAAGGATCAAAGGTCAGGCCTTTGAAAAATATTGAGAAATCCTTCATTTCAAGGAAAGTATAGTAGAAAAAGAGGAGGAGAAGATAAAACAATTGTCTGATGGGTTGTTAGAATCAATCTGGGTCCATATATCAATCTCAAAAAGGAGGAGGAGTGCACAATAGAGGAGAACAAATCCCAACCATCAAATCTGAGCAAGAGGATCAACAATTGTTGGATCTAGGTGAGTTTCATAGGTATTAACCCTTAACATTCTTCGAGCTTCATAAGTTTGAAGTTTTTTCATATTTATACACAGGAGAGATGGATTTCCCGAAGTCCCAGGATCCAGAGTGGATCTGGATCATCTAATTGTGGGGATGCATGTCAGAAGATTAGAGGAAGTATGGAGTTCAACTATCCGGTGAATTTGAATCCTAATTGTAGAAGTGTGCAAGTTCCCCGAAGCTCCAAAGTACATGAGCATATTCTCATTGCTGATCAGAGAGGAGGATGCATGCTAGCGGATCGTCGAGTCCAGAATAGTGACTATCTGAGAGGATGGAGGCATTGTGGTTAAGGTTTGATAGTTTTTCGAATCTCCAAACAATGGATTGAATCCTGGCCATTGGCTTAGGAGACCTGTGTCAGAAGATCTTGGAGTTCAGAGATCTTGTACTCCGAAGGAATTGGAGTAAAGGTGCTAAGGGTTGCAAGTCTCCCGAAGCTCCGAAGAGCGGAGCACATATAGGTTTTCGATGATAAAGATGCATGTCAATAGATATATAGGTAAAAAGGTATAGAACTCTGGAGGAGTTGGATGGCGGTGAGAACTCCCGAAGGGCTGGGAGTTGTAGTAGATATCGGTCATTGATCATAGTGGATACATGGAGCATAGATCTAAACTTCATTAGTTCAGGGTTTAGAGGAGGTAGGGTGGAGATTCATGAGGACTCTCGGAGGCCCAAAGGTCAGAGTCCATCCCATTCATCTATTACAGGAGGACACGTGTCATCGGATCATGTAGTTCAAAGACTTAGCACTCTGGAGGATTATGTGTGTTAGCACTCGGGGTCTCCGGAAGGATGGAGTCTTAAAGTAAATCCCATGCATTGAATGTTGATGAGTTGTGGTCTGTTGATCTTGTTATCACTTTGTAAACTTTGTTTGGATGAGAAAAAAATGACAGAGGCAACCTACAAACCAACTTTCAGACCCGAAACTATCCTTTCAGACTTGGAGCAGGCTCGCTCTGGAGACTTCATCTTTGTACATGATATGGCTTTTAGATGTCGGCTAGATTTAATACATTCAAACAATAATTTTTGGTTCTATTCAAAAAAGAGAGTAAGACCTTGGGATATGGAGTCAATTTAATAAAATGATAGAAACAAATGACTTAGTAATTGAACTTGAGAGGATAAATTCTACGTAAGCAACAATCTTCAGTTTAAAATCATTGTGTGTGGCGAGGGTAAAAAACACATGAAGAAACTCATAGCACCGTTGAGGATGAATTCATAGTTAACTTAGAGGAAACATAGTTTGTCTAAATGGAATGAATATAGAGCGTTGCGCGGTGAATCCTAGATTTGAAATTACATTATGATTCAGACAGAAATAGATATGAATAAAAAGAATACAGGAAGTATGTACGCAAAGAAAGGAAACAATACATCCAACTGCTACAATTAGAATCATTTCGTCAAAGCTTTATGACCTTTACATTAAATTTCAATCGAGCTCAAAGCTCATTCAATAGTCACTGTCTACACTATTCTTTCCAACCAACCTAGCTTACATTGAAAAGATAAAATATATAGGTGAGGGTGCGTCGCTTGGGTTTCCCTGCTCTCTAGCTACTATCCCTAGAAAGGAGGAAACTTCTTATTAGATGACTCTTCGTATGATGATTTTCCAAATACAAAGAAAATGTATTTGGATGCATTGTGACCACTCATCTCTTCCACGATGGTTCGATCATCGACAATATCTCGTCGTGGGGAGAGTGATGTGTTGCTGCCTTCCTTTAACAGGTGTGTCACAACGATCAAGTTCTCTATCATATTCCTGCCATATATTGTAACGTCCTTGATTTATCACGCGTGATACTTTGCTAGGGTGCAGACATGGTGGGTGACTACAGACTGTCACAGTCTCTACCAAAATGGAAACATCGGTTGAAAGGTGACAACCTCTTCAAACTATCAAAATTCGTGCCACATTTGAGAATACAAAAATGAACTCAATTAATCATGCTTCTGATCTCATCTATAGTTTTGATACCTGAAGCATTCTCCTCAGAGACCAGCTTCTCCATTTTAGGTTCCTCACTTGTCATTGCAGAACCGTGTTCCCTTTCATCTTCTTCTACATGCTGGCAAGAGCCGCATAGAATTTCTCCCTGACCTCTTCACATTCTTCGAAGTGTTTCACATTCCTTTCTTCGGACATCCTCTATGCTTCATGAAACTATATGATTGTATCTTATGCTTACCTGAGCTAATTATTGAGCCATGTCATGTTTCCCTCACGATCTTGTGATGATGATACTTCGAGGATCTTCGCTACTAACTGTGTTCTTAATTATTTGTTTTCCTGGTAAATCTCAGCGATAGTGAGCTGCGATTTCTTCAACTGATGAGACAATGCTTGAACATCTATTCCCTTGACGTCTATCCTCCTTGTTCTACTCTAAATTTTTTGACTTGTACCTTCAACAGGCTCCAGCTGAATGGCGCGCATGAGAAACTCTTCGATGACTGAATTTATGCGTGGTTCACTTGGGAATTGGATTTCCCCAGCTTCCTTTTTCTTCCTTGGCCTACCCTTTCTCTGAGGTATTTGTTGTTGGGGGGATAGGGCTTCCAATGTATTTCCTTCCTACGCAGATTTTCCTTCTTCAGCCTCCGCACGATGTGATATTACCCCTTCCCTGGGTCAAGGGAAATATCCCTTTGGATCCTTGAGGATTCCTATTGTGAGCAAAAATGAATCCTAGTTGCTTCCCAATCACCTTAACTCCTCAACTACCATCAATTTAATCAACGAGACATGAGATAGTTTCCTTATAAGTTGATACACTTCAACTTGGGCAGTGTCTGCCATCTCTCAGAGGTTCTTATGTAAGAAAAAGGGTATATTTAATGGTATCCTCCCCATGAAATGCATCAATCTAATTTTATGTGAATGTATTATGTTGAATGTCCCCTCACAAGTGAAATATTTCCTAATTACTCCAAGGATTTTCCAAAAAGGTTCCTCCAAATATCTACTGGAAATGTCTGTCTCGACTTTTCCCCATAAACAGTCTCGCTTGATGAAGTATTTATAGAACTGCACATCCAAGGGAATTAATTTAAATCATCTTTCATTGCATAGAGGGATCTTTATTACAGTCGACAAAGTTTCCTCTGTTGCCTGGAAAGTGACACTTGCAATCACCACTCGGAACCTGTCAAAACTGAGTGCAAACTGTTTAGCTAGTCTCATATTGAATCATTGGATTTTCCTTCGAAAGACCATGCAGCCAAACTGTTCAAAGGATGCTCTGACCTATGGATCTTCGTTGATCAACGTCAAGTCTTAGGGATTGAGCCCAACACTTCTGCCACTTTGTGCACCCTTCCTTATGCTTTGGGAGGTTCCCATGGTGCAGTGCATATTTGTTTTGTGCGCAGTTGATTTGGCATGGGCCCAAGTCAATAATCTTTATCAACCCGGGCTTGCGAGAATAATTACAAACAGTGCATAAGCTTGGCTGGTGAAAAGAATGCATGCAGAACAACCAAAATTTATAACAAAGCGGGCAAGAGGTGGAAATGTGCTAGGGGACACTGAATTCATGGTGACAGGAGGTTTCAAAGAAAACTGAATATTTTTCGTAGCACATCCACATGATGAGTACACTTAGGGGAATGTAAAGTACAACTGATAAGAGTTGCAGGGCATATGTGATATGAGCATCGTGATTTTTTGTTCTCTCTTACTTCATAATGAGCTGATGATGGTAATTTTTACCTACCAACATGACTTATGTTTAACAACTTGCCTCAACCTTCGACATGTAAAAACTTCCTTTCTGACATAACCCGACTCTTGGGAGCTAACTCATACCATTTACACATGTTTTGACTTTAACATCCCTTCTCTAATCCAAGGGCTAACCAACCACTTGTTGACTTCGACCCCTTTGTTGTTCGATACTTGAACTCACATGCTTTGACACACGAACCATGACTC
>JASDQU010207456.1:12770-28260 GCA_032191745.1 Picea mariana
GATTAGACCATATTTTCATTTTGGGGTACCCTATAAATGTTTGTCAACTCTAGAATATGTCTATCCATTATGTTGCTAGAAGGGGAAACACCATCATCTATTGCATTACTATGTAAAGGCCCAACAAAATATAAAATGTTGTGCAATATTCAGTGCCATTGTCTTCACAACCTCTGTTGGACAAAGATGGATTATAAATTGTACTAGGTACACACTTGTCAATATCGATAGCATTGGCCTCCTATATTCTCCTCTTCCTTGGTATGCATTCAATGAAAGCATGGCCTGCCTCATGAATTTACCTCCCTTTTTTTGTGTGGACACTTTCAAAATTGTAGTTCAAGGGAGCTTATCAGATCTATTTGCATTTTCTATGCAAGCATTCCCTAGATGAGAAATTTGAGGGATTTTATTGGACAAATCCCCATATTCTTTGTGACTCTCCTCAATTAAAGTGCAAGAAATCTAATTTGAACACTTCCCATTTTTTGTTGAAGATCGACAAGTGCAGTTCGGGGGAATTTAAAAGAAAATTTATCATTTTCTCTGTGAAACTTCTCCACAAATGTAGGTTTAGGATGCTTATTAAATTGCTTTTCCAGTTTTGTGTGAAAATCTCGAGCAAGATTAGTATGAAGGATCTTATGAGAACACTTCCCAATTTCTACGTGAGTGTCATCAACAATTTGACAATTGTACAACCTATGAATAATAGTAAACTCCCAAAGGAGGTAAGGAATCAACCAAGGAAAAGTGAAATCTACTCATAATTCTGTAAAATTAAGTTAAGCAAGAGAAATTTGACTCGACAAATAATAATCAAGTCACCCAAATAAAATGAAATCGACCAAAAAGAAGTTGAGTCACCAAGGTGAAAAGAAACTGACTCAGCTAGTAGAAATCTAGCCTAGGGGGTTTTTACAACCTAGAGAATAGCATATAACCTCTAAGAGGTGGACTACGCTCAACCAATGATGGTTCATAGCTCAGGGAGAGTGAAGTGGTGACTTGCAAGTGAGAGAAAAAATATAACAACCATGAAAGAATGATTTAGAAACTTCCTCAACATTCACAATAGATAATTTCTATAGCAATAGATCTTAGAGATCGAAGGGAATTGGATGGTGGACATTTCAAAGCTATGGACATCCATATCATATACATTTTTTCAATTTTGAGCTATCAAATGAAATTGAAAACTCACCATGCTAACCCATTAATAGTACTAAGAGAAACCCATTAAACATAAGTAAGAGCATCAATAGTATACACATAGAATGTGCAGGACAATGAAATCAAATGCAATCAATTAACATAAACCAATAAATTTACTCCAAAAACCCTAATGGGAAAACCAACTTCAAATAGGACTTAGTGTTTCATTCTAGAAATATTTGGTTACAATGCTTCCATGGATTTGTATGCCTCTTCCTTTCTTAGCCGAAAAAAAATCCCTTTGAGAGTGAAATTCATGAAATAAATTGGGAAATATGGGGTAAGGGGAAGGCCAATAGGAATGACCCTTAACTCCCCATTCCTCATCCTTTATCTCCTCTCCTAGTCAATTTTTTATTTGTATTTAATTCTTTTTTCTCTCACATTTGTCTCATTCAACTTTTACATTGCATTGATTTACATAGATTTCTAACCTTCATAAATTGTTGAATTTATTTTATAGGTAGTGAGTCTTTCCATAGTATACTTGGGAGAGTAATATGGGGTACCTATGGAGGCACCCAATGGGAATAATAATAGATATGTGGTTATGAATTATTATGTATGGAGACCATTTCTAGTAAATAATTCCCATGTAATAGTGCGAACACAATGAATGCAAGGAGGCTTACTAGATGGTTCCACCTACTATAATGTTCCTAGCAAGTGTATAATACTATAAATAAGTAGAAACAATGTAATGGATGTATGATGAAGAATATTGTAATTGTAACAAGCATCATTGCTTGGGAGTGTTTTCCTTCCTTAAGAAATAATGTATGGTGTTACTCTACCTCAAGGGTTTAATCTACAAATATTACGTTAATCATTGGAATTTTCTAAGATAATGACACTTTCTAATCCAGGTCGATATTGGTGGCCACCCACCTATTCCAATTGGCTCCTTTTGACAGTTTTAGTTCAGCATGTTCTTATGTAATTCTTTGTAATTGTGGGTTTTACACTTTCGGGGATATCTGAAGCCCTGCACAGCTTCCAGGTGGAGATTGGTGGCCGCCCACTTAATCTAACTGGATTATGTTGGAAGCTTTCATGTTAGTACATCTTTCTGTACTTCCAGAGCCGTTTTGGGGCCCTAAACAATGTTTTTTTTTCTTGCCACAGTCAAACTGTGGATGGAGTCGGATTTTGACGACATAATGTGTAGTTCTCAAAAAGACGTTTCCAATGGGCTATCACACACCTAAAACGGAGGTTGTATGCAAAAGTTACAACCCCAAGAAGTTGAAGTACCCACTTACCCATCGGGGCCCACATAAATTTTGGCGTTTCATCTCCTAGAGTTAGGTTTTTGGATGTCTAGGGTTTTGGAATTCATGAGTAATGTTAAAAAGGTTTTTGGAGCCTCATTGTGATCATTATTCTCAGACGGATGTGCATAGCAGCCACATATCTTCTCAGAGATAGCTACCACCATTCGAGCAAGTTGTTTTCAGTTCCACAGTTTTACAGTTTCAACCTATTTTATTTATTCAATATAAGTTATTGTTCAATGGATATTTGTTATTGTTCTCTGTATTTTTGTGTTATTGTATTCAGTCTGTTATTCATTTCACGCTTCTCATAAATCTGGATCAGTGGTATCATAACGGTCTGCTTTTCATTTATTTTTCTTCATGCATGTCCCCGACAATATCTGGGTACAAGAAGTTGGGACTCGAACCAATCGATCCTTTGCAATATCAATCATGTCGATCCCAACAAAAACCCATGGAGGACGAAAAAGAAATATGATGGATCAGGAGATCCTCTTAAAATGTTTCTCGAGGAATCCCTTGTGCAGCAAAGGAACAAAATGATGGACAAATTTGCACAGATCCTTCGATGGCTACCCACAGGAGACGCATCTTCATCAAGCGGCCATGCAACCCCATTCAAGGTAAAAGTAAATTTTGACATTCCATTATTTGAAGGATTGATAGATGCAGATGTTGTAGATAAATGGTTGAATCTACTCGAAGGGTATTTTTCGATCCACAATTTTTTCGATAGGGAAAAGATTACTTTTGCACTCCTCAAGTTCATCCCCCGTGTTAAGTATTCGTGGGATACTTACTCTGAGAAAAGGTCCATAGAGGAATCTACAATATTTGTGGTCACCCCCACATGGTATTCTTTCAGGGATGCCATTAAAGAATAGTACTACCATGTTGGAAGCTACAAGGACCAATACAGAAGATGGACCACCCTGCGTCAGGAAAGGGACTAGACAATACCATATTTCACCAATATTTTCCATACCCTACACACCAAATTGGGTATCAAAGAATCTGAACAACATTTGGTGCTCAAATACCGAGGTTTTTTGCATAGATAGATTCAAACATAAATGGAGTTTATGGACATTGCATCATTGGGTACGACTTACAGATATGTTGTCAAGATCGAGCATAAGTTCAAGAATAAGAGGTGAGAGTTTGGATTTGCAAACTCCTCACAGTCGAAGCAGGGAAAAGGTGGCCCCAACCCTTAAAACAAGGGACAGAGAAAGTATGGCCACTCTCAGGACAACCAGTCCAAGCCGCAACACAAGAAGTGTAATGAGAAGTCTAAGAAGGACACAGGAAAGTGGTGTGAATACCGTAAAATCCCTTGGCACAACACCAAAGAATGTCGCTCCATGCAGTCACGGGTGGCCAAGCTGAAAGCTTCCGAGTCAGAAGCAGATTCTGACTCTGAATCAAATCCAAAAGGAGGGAAGAGGATTATCGATGTCGAACCCAATTCCACTGTCGCTACCACCAAAGTCCAGCCAAGTTAACTAGAAGAACCAAAGGAAGGGGAACGCCTCTTTCACTCACATATGTGGGTAAAGGGGGCTCTGATTTATTTCATTGTTGATAGCGAAAATCAGAAGAACCTGATCTCAATAGAGGTTGTCAATCGGTTGGACCTGCCTATGAAATCGCATCCACAACCCTACACCATCGACTGGCTTTGCTAAGGAATATATCTTCGCGTCAACCAATAGTGTCGTCTTCCCTACGGCATCAAGACCTTCAAAGATGAGGCATTGTGTGATATTTCTCCCTTAAAGTTTATGATTTTATTTTAGGAAAACCATATTTGTGGAAACGACATGTTGTGTATGAGTCTAGACCCCGCAATGTTATTATTACTTTGGGTAGACAATTGTACAGGATACTAGAGGTAGCATCGCCTATCACTATTTCTTTAATCTCCACTAAGCAATGCATTAAGGTCATTTCACAGACCAGGAAGTTCGTCTTCTTTGTGATCCATGCTCACAGTAAGCATAAGGTCATCACCACATCTGTGACCTCTACACAGACCCTCTCTTTGAAGCAGAAGAAAGTGGACAAAATCGTGGAAGACTAAAAATACATCTTCTCCTCACCCATTGGGGTACCGATGCACTGCCAATTCAAGAATACAATTGATATAACTCTCATTTCACCTCTACCTAATGGACCATTCTATCATCGCTCGCTGATGGAAAATGACGAAATCAAGTGTCAGATCCAAGAGTTGCTTCAAAAGGGTCACATTAGACCCATCTCCTCCCCTTGCAGAAGCTCGATTGTACTGGTGCAGAAGAAAGATGGGACTTGGAGGCTCTGCATTGATTATAGAGCATTAAAAAAAATCACAGCCAGGAACCGGTACCCAATTCCCCAAATTGATGACCTTCTTGACCAACTCAATGGGTACAAGTTCTTCAACAAGATTGATGCAAAGTATGACTACCACCAGGTTCCCATTGAACCGACTTATGTATGGAAGACAACTTTCAAATCTAAAGAAGTTCTCTTAGAATGGTTGGTCATGCCCTTTGGCCTAATAAATGCACCACCAAATTTCATGAGGTTGATGAATGATGTATTGAGACCCTTCACCAACTCTTTTGTGGTGGTATATATGGATGACATCCTCATCTTCAACAGAACTTGGGAGGAGCACATGCAACATATTCAACAGGTTTTGAGCACTCCGCGGCAGCACAAGCTATATGCCAACTTGGAAAAATTCTCCTTTGGCATGAACAGGGTCCAATACTTTGGATACATTGTTGATGAACATTGGGTACATGTGGATCTAGCTAAGATCCAAGTCATTTGTGACTGGTCAACCCTAACCACTCTAACCGAGCTTGGGAACCTCTTTGGACTTGCCAACTTCTACCGACGGTTCGTGTTGGGATTCTCCCATATTGCATGGACCCTCAACCAAGTAACCAAGGGCAATGGCAAGGAAAATTTCATGTGGGGGAAGGCATAACAATGAGAATTTGATGATTTGAAGCATCGCTTGTGCTCATCTCCAGTATTTTCCTTACTTGATCTACAACAACCGTTCGAGATTGAGACTAATGCATGTGACTATGTTGTAGTCACAGTTCTCACTTGACACGAGCATCTGGTAGCATACCATAGTGAGACACTCTCAAATACTGTCTAGAAATACCCCACCTATGAAAAGGAAATGCATTCCATTGTACAAGCATGTCGTCAATGGAAACATTACATTTTGGGAAAGGAGAGAATCATCCACACTGATCCATAGCTATGGATGGAGCTATGGATGGGCTAGGCTATTGTTATTGGACAAATCATTAGGCACAGACACTAACAGATCTCCCTAGATCCACCTGGATCTAGAACACAATAGGATAGGACACGACTCTTTCCCTAAGTTGTAGTCATTGAATCTACTAATAAGAAGGAATAAGTGGCATACCTTTATATCGCTTTCTTAGGTATCTGTTGTTCCCTCTTCGCTCTGGTGCTCTTGTGAAGTCAAGTCCAAGACAACACAAACCAACCAAAGGGAAGATAGCAAAGTATATTCAATGTCAACCTATGCATATGATCAAGGAGTTATGCTATAAAATAAGAGTGATTTTATGGGAAAGGGACATGTCGTTGTATTATATTAATTGAAAGTAGAAGATATAACTTGATTGCCTTGATGTTTCAAGCTTCCTTTCAGTGAATCTTGGTTCCAATACACACACTTTCTATGTACTTGCATGAAGAATATTCAATACCTCTTAATAGACCAAATAGAGTCTTCAAGCTTCTGTCCAAGCAAGGTTCTTCACATAATTCTTTCACCAATTCTTCATTCAATCTTGCTTTACCTTTTCCATGAGAAACCTTTCAATATATAGGAGAAGGATAGATGGTTAAATGGATGAGGATGATCCCACCAAATTTGAGAAGTCAATAGAATGACAACCATGCGAATGCCAACTCATTTTCTAGAAGATTCCCTTCTAGAACCTTCGGGACCTCTTCTCTTTTCCAAGATTAAAAATAGGTTCGCACCCTATCTATGGAGCAGCCTGCGAACAGTTCACACCCTAAGTGTGGGTGGCCTGCAAGAATGAGGTATTTTCACACCCTATACCATAGGCAGCCTGTGAACTCATCTTAAAAATATGTTTTTGGAAGAAGACAGGAGCCACTTTTCTCAGGCAAAAAGTCCTTGTTGGAAGCCTAGATACATCACTGTTGAGACATCACTAGAGTGACCAAAATCATGTGTAACAGAATGCCCCCCAAAGTATGAGGCCGGAATCTGTGACAGCTGAAATACTTTGTAAATTGCGTGTGTGTGTCAGAAACCAGGAGTGAACCTAATCGGAAACCTGCAAACAACCAAGCATCTGCAGAATATAATACAAGTTCTGAGGTAGGCATTCCCATGCTCAGATCACAAGCGAATGGAATCATAGGTCATGGCCACGAATCATACACCATGCATCCATGCCATCAAAATTATACATAGCCACCAGGAATACACTGTGGATCTATGTGAGAAGACTTGAATTAAGACGATATAGCCACGTGACATACAAAGTGGATCTATGTATTGACACAAATCATACATACTCCATAGCAGCCTGGATAAAAAAGATGAGACCCAGGGTCTTCAATCCTGTCACCTGGAAGTACGAATCTAGCCATGTGATTACATGTGATGAAGTCGAACATGGTAGAAACCACTTGATTACCGGTCATTGATGAAAACCGTTAACAAGTGTGAGGGAAATCACCATTGATGTCAATGATTCACAAGGTACCGAAGTACAATCTAAGAGAATGCGAATACATGAGATGAAGTCGAGCATTCGACGGAATCTCTCGATCAGTGATCAATGATGAGAACCCCTGTCAAAAGTGAAGAGACCTGCCATTAAGGCATGCAGGTTCCAAGGTACTAAATAATTTCTAAGTCTTGTTTTCGGATAATGAGTTGGAGTTGACGGAACAAGATGCGTCACAGGAGGGCCTTGATGTATCCCCCATCAATGACACGAAATAAGTAACAGATTTTGAGGGTGAAACAGAGTATGAATATAGGTTGAAACAGACACAGGGAAGGCCAACATAGTAAGAATGGACAACTACAAATGGATGACTCAATAAATGGCTCGTGTGAACTTCTCTTGAACATATGAATGACACGACCAAGGACTTGGCAGCACTGACTCAAAGACGACCCAAGATATGACCTTGTAGCAAGTCGAACGAGAGACAAATGGATTTCCCAACCCAAATTCAAATAACGAATAGGGGTTGTCATGTTCAAGAGCGGCGCTTACTGCCATTAATATGAATACAAAAACACATCCCTTTCCCAAAATTTCCCCCACCATTTATGGCGAGTACCTCTTTATTTTTATGCAAACTTGAGGAGGATAACATATGCTTGTTGATGTAAGCTCATCCTTCGGATGAGTCCCTCGGAGTATATTTAACAAAACCTAGGAAGGAGTGGTTCGGTCCCATTACGGGTCTATCGATGTTTGTTTAACGAGTCCAAGGATAGAAAACTCGGGGGTTTTTCATGTTTTGAGAGTCTAAAAAACACTTAAAGAGAACTCTCTTAGTTCATTTTTCGTAAAATAGTTCGACAGGACCGAAAAAGTGAAAAAATATCGCCCATCGAAGGATTTGTTCAAATACTTTTACGAGCGTGAACAGAACAAGGTTGCTCAACCATCTTTTCGTTTTTATGGAGCGTGAAAAGAGCTTAAATTATACTCCTTTGCATTCGTTGTTTTCGTGCTACCATGATGAGTACGAAAAGATGAGAAAAGTATACTCGGTTATGTTCTCATGTATTTTTTAGCGCGAGAACGAATGAAGACCGAGCTCGAGGCTTTTCTAAAAACCATAAAAAACAGTCGTACATGCGACAAAAAGAAAAAACACCCATACTCCTTCGTTTGGACTTCAAAGTTGCTATATCTACAAAAAACCACACTCATAGGACTATTAGGGCATTAGGTTTTATAGACAAAATAATATAAAAAATCAATAAAAATTAGTAAAAAGTGAATAAATAGGAGTAAAAAGGGCTTTTTACCATTTCATTGTGATTTTGCCAAAAACTTTGCCCAACACACCTCATTTTCCCCCAAATTTCTTTGCTCAATTGCGGGAGGCACAAGTGATCATTTGGCAAACCGTTTTAGCCAATGAGGTAAGTTCTCGATCCTTTAACTTTTCCATGGTTTAATTTTAGTTTTTATTGGCAATTTTTAAGGTTTTAGGTCCATTTTAATTCCACACCATGCGCTCAAGAATTCTTGGAGGTGGGCCTTGTGGGACCTACGAGAATCTAGGATTCTTGCAGGTGGCCCTCAGGGCACCTGCGAGAATCTCGCACTGTGCTAAAGGGGCACCTGCGGGAGCCGGAAAATGGATTTTAAAGTTGACTTTTGCCCAATAAAAATTATGCCAAAGTTTGAAAAAAGTTATTGACCCTTCTCTTATGGCTCTTTTGCAGGTGTTTGACCATCACAATGCTGGAGTGGCGAGAAAGAAAACATGAGGAGGAGTATGCCATTGCCGAGAATGACTCGGGTACCGTTGCTGCCCTCTGGGACTGTGGGCTCTTGAAATTCTTCAGGATTCTGGGAATGAGGGCCCAACTCAGATTGTTGGAATACCTGGTTCATATGTGGGACATGGACCAGTAGTTGTTTCACATGGGAGTCCACACGCTGACCTTAGATATCGAGGATATCTATTTTCTAACGGGGTTATCACGGCGTGGATACCACGCTAGTTTGACCGGTGGCCAATGCATCGGACTCTCTATGAGTGAGTATTGTCGCCAATATTGTGTTCCTGAGGCAGAAAGAAGCAAGGGTAAGGTCACTATCTGGGGGGTCCAAGACTTGACCCTGTGAACCATCTTGTTCACTATAGCATGCATGGTTGGGAGCGCGGCTCCACACATGGCTCTCCAGAGCTACTTCCAATATGCCATAGAGTGCACAGAGCCTCGGGTATTCAACTGGTCGGATGAAGTTCTCCACAATATGAAGAGGCAATTGACGAAGTGCAGAAGGGGTAACTTGAAGCAGTTTGGATATGGATCACTTTTGGTATCCTTCTTCCTCGACAGGGTCCCATTGTTGCGATTACAGGTTGATTAGGGTTTACCGGCCCCACAGGATCCGAGGATGCTGAGGTGGTGCAACCTCATGGACAGACACGTAGTTGGGCCTATAATCAAGTACAATGATTCATTTTTTGACTGGTTAAGGCCCCATATGCTGATGATTGATGACTACGCATATGCCGATTTAGATATCTGAGGGGATCCGGATTTGGCCGTGCCCGAGGATGCTTAGTGGGGTGATCTAGGTAAGAAGTACACATTTTGTTCTTTTTAAATGTTTTTGCAAGTTTTATCATATGAAATGTTTTTATGTTTGTCCAAGAACTAATCAAGAATCTCTTTTCGATAACACAGATGTGGGGCCATATCGACCTCCAGGAACGTCTCCTATTCAACGACAAGGAGAGACGGCTCCAGTGGCAATATGAGATGCCAAATACTATGAGGCAGTGGAGCAGAAATTGGAAGGGTTGACCGCTTACATCCCGGATATGGCTATTGGGGAGATCCCTAGACGTTACCAGTGCCATACTGTGGGCGTGTCCGAGTCTATCAGTCGGCTACTTCGTAGGGTAGCCCGAGCAGTTGTGTGTTATCGTGAGCCTCATCCATGACGCTATTTTGCAGAAGCCATGGGCTTCGTATTTTTGAGATTTTGATCCTTGAACATAAAATTTTTGTAAAAAATTTTGATCGTTATATACATATATACGACTTCTACTAGCTTATCTTGTGTTGTGTTATACATGTAATGTGTGATTGTTTTATAAATGTCCCAAATGTCTGTCTAACACATAATTGTCTAAAGAATCAGTCAATGTATTTAGACATCTAGGAATGTGTTGATACTCAATATAATCAAAATAACGTTCCAAAAGGTGAATTTGTAAATATACCTGTAATAAAGTAGGACTTCGAATAGCATAGACATTACTTAGCTACAATACTACTAGTTGCGAATCGAGTCATATAACCAGGTGGTGGATGCCAAGTGAAATAGCATCAATCAACAATTCGACGACGATGCTATATTCTGCAATATTATTGGTCGCATGACCAAGGCACACACCTCACAGACTGATAAGTTTGTTTGTAGGTGCGTAAATTGCCCATGCAGTAGAAGCAAGGTTATGAGTACTATGGCTAGCGCCATCGGCGAAGCCAATGTGGGGCAGCGAAGACTCCGACATCTGGAAACTAAGAACAATGTAATATAAGCAGTCGACGATAGAGACCAAAAAATGAAAAAGCATACTATAGTAACACACAAGAAGTTTGATACAACAAAATACAAGCACTCATGCACAGGTGATCTTAGGCATAGTACTTCTTTAAGTACAACCCATTTCTGGGTTCACTCAAATGGATACCATCATAGTCCACTAACTCGTAAGCTCCTTTCTCCAAAACTCGTCTAACGATATAAGGACCTCGCCACATAGCTTCAAATTTTCCTGCTCCTAGCATATCCCGATCTTGTTCGTAAAGGAGAACCAGATCACCTTCAGAGAAAACGTGAGGCTTGACATGTTTGTCATATTGGGCTTTGACGCATTTCTTCTGGGCTTCTATGACTAGGGTGGCATCGCGATGAGTTTCGTCTAATTGCATGAGATACAACAGACATTCTTCTTCGGCAGAAGTGTTTGGGAGACGTTCGACGACTAGTTTTAGGGAGGGTATCTCACATTCAATCAGCAGGATGGCTTCTAGACCATAGACTAATTGGAATCATGTAAACCCGGTAGCAGACTTAACGGATGTCCGGTAAGCCCACAATGTTGAAAACAACATCATGTGCCAACTCGTTTTGTGAATCCCTATCATTCGTCGAAGCATGGTAATGAGGACCTTGTTTATTGCTTCGACTTGGCCGTTGGCTTATGGGTAATAGGGTGTTGAGTTTTCATGATGAAGACCCAACTTTTCAGTGAGTTCAAACATCATGAATTTTCTAAAGTGGCTACCATGATCAGTAACGATAGCCCGAGGAACACCAAAATGAGCAATGATGTGATTGAATACGAATAATTCTGCAGTCTTTCCAGAATTGTTGAATGTTGGCATCGCCTCAGTCCATTTTGTAAAATAATCTATGGCTACAATAATGTATCCATGCCCCCCGGCCGAGTGAGGGTGACATGTCATGAAATCGATTCCCCATTTCGCAAAAGGACCAACGGAGACCACATGGCATAGAGGAGCAGGGTGTGATCATATTTTATTGTTGTAGGTTTGGCAAGCGTGGCATTTTTGGACGGCGATTATACAGTCGTTGAATAAAGAAGGCCAAAAATACCCTGCTCATAAGATCTTTTGAACAATAGCATACCCAGACATGTGACTACCACAAGATCCAGAATGGCAGTCGTTGAGGGCTTTCTCGGCTTCGTTAAATGTGAGGCAACGTCGAAAAATGGAGTCAATCCCACGACGATAAAGAGTATCACCGAGGATAATATACTGACGGGCTTGGTAGCATATTCGACGATGGTCAGTGCTAGACAAATCGAGCCAGAAAGTCCGAGTCTGGAGATATATGATGATATCTCTGTACCTAAGGTCATCAGAACTAATCAGGAAAAGGGATTCATCGAGTAATGAATCAGCTGCTACATTTTTCGTCTCAGAGCAGGGAAGGTCGCATATTAACTCGGCAAACACCAAGGATTTTTTGGACTTAGCATGGTCGAATTCTAATTCAAACTCCTGTAGTATTACGATCCATTTGGAGTATTTTCCCCCTAGCAATTGGCGTGTAAGAATGTGTTGCATAGGGTTGCAGTTAGAAATTATCGAAGTCTTGCGAGAGAGGATATAGTGTCGGAAATGTTGAACAGCTTGGACGGCTGCCAAGGCCAGTTTTTCAACATGTAAATACTTGGTTTCGGTAGTCGTGAGACTCCGAATCAAGTAATAAATGACATGTTCATCATGAGAATCATCCTCCTGGACAAGAACCATAGTGATGGTATAGTCGGAGGCTGTGAGGCAAAGGAAATAATCTCGACTGTAATCAGGTGGCGAGAGTAGTGGGGTACGTGTCAAAGACAGTTTCAAGGCTTCAAAAGCTTTGTTGGCAGTGGTATCCCATATGAACTCAAAACATTTCTTAAGCAGTCGCGTAAATCCAAGGGTTAGCTCAGCATAGTTTGGGATGAAACGACGAAGAAAGTTTGCCTTCCCTTGCAAACTTTGTAACTGTCAAAGCGAGGAAGGAGGAGGGAGATTGAGAATCACCTCGACCTTCAAAGGATCTACCCTGATCCCTTAATGTGAAACAATAAAGCCTAGAAGTCGGTCGGATTCTACGTAGAAAACACATTTGTGGGGATTCAAACATATATGGTAAAACTGACATCGAAGGAAAATGGTGCGGAGGTGTATTGGATGATCTACACGGCGCATGGAATGAGTGGGTAAGTCATCGAGATATGGCTACACAATGTGCTTGATATCATGGAAGGCATAAGACATGGCACGCTGAAAGGTTGCGCCGACATTCTTTAAACCGAAAGGAAGTTTCCGATAGACAAAAGTGCCCCAAGGACAAATAAAAGCGGTTTTGTGTTGGTCCACGGGAATGATATTGATTTGATTATATCTGGAGAAACCATCCATCGGAGAGAATATTTCACTTCTGGCACAATCGTCGACGATCTAGTTGACGAAGGGGGTAGGAAAGTTGTCTTTAGGACAAGCTTTGTTAATGTCCCTATAATCAATGCACATGTAGATTGTGCCTTGTTTCTTGTCGATCGGGACAAGATTGGAAACCCAGTCAGTGAGAGCCACTGGGTAAATAAAGCCGGCTTTGAAAAGTTTCTCGACTTCAAGCTTGATAGCGACCGCTTTACATGGGTGGACTGGATGAAGTCATTGTCGGATGGGTTTAGCGTCTGGGTATGTCTTAATCTCATGTATCACAATGTCGGGGTCAATACCTGACATTTATTCATAGCTCCAGGTGAAGACGTCATGAAATTCTTTGAAAAGAGACTTGTAGGTGACAATTTCGTTAGGGGAACACGAAGCTCCGATATGCACATTTTCGACAATTCCAGGTTTTATGGATATGTTGAGGGGGATGGTGGGTGAGATATTACTTAAGTTCCCTTCGTAGAATAGATCATGTGTAGACTCAGGAATGGTAGAAATGATGACAACGGTCGACGGGGTCGAGTTCCATTGGTAACCCTCGATGGTGTGTTGTTCCAGAAAGAGGATGGAACGATGATGTCCATAGTCCCAGGGGGTGTATTCCATAACAAACATAATCATCTCATCCGTGGGAAAAATGACGCGGAATGGATCTGGAGATAAATCACCAAGAGAGGGGGTAGAAGGTGTTTCCGATTTAATGGCCTGATAAGCGGATTCGACCGAACTCAAAGGCATTTCGTCGCCATAACGAAGATGATCGTCGGGGTTGGGTACCATCCATGGGTAGTGAGACACAGGGGTTCCATGAATAGAGGTGGAGATCATGTTGATAGAGGTGACAGGCGGATGTGGAACATCAGGTGGTGGGATGGAGAAAGTACCCATTAACGAGGAATCTTTAAGAAGACCCACACCGATGTTCTCGTATCGGGGGGGGTTTGCAATGAACGGTATGTTGTCGGTACATGCATCAGAGTGAAAGAAGGCTAATTGGTCGATGGTAACTACCTTTCCTTGATGTGGGAAATGCACGACATGGAAAAGAGTCGACACAATTGCACACATGGAATCAATCCAGCTACGGCCAAGTAAAAGGTTGTAATCGAGAGGAGCGTCAAAGACCTCCACTTCAACTTGGACCGTTTTTCCTTCTAATGTAATAGGCAGGGAAGGGAGGACACCGTAAGGCTTAAAACTAGAGCCATTGAAGGCTTTGAGCGTGTTGTGGGATTTAGTCAAAGGAGGAGAGTCGATGGCTTTCCAGCAGGTAATAGACACGACACACGTCGAGGCACCCTCGTCAATAACTGTTCTACAAATGTTTTTGTCGGAGACAATAACTTGTATTTGGAATGCGAGTTGAGGAGGTAGCCTTGGAATGTGATCTTCCAAGTCAAAAATTATTAAATTCGTATCCATAGGGTCGATTCCACCAATATCTTTCAACAGTGCCTTCCATTGTATAGGACAACTCTGAAGGACTTCAAGGGCTGACATCGCGGACGATGCTTGGGCCAGATCTTCGACAATACTGTAGTTCTGGGCAGCACGTACATGGGGATTGAAAGCCAATTTTCGAGCAACACCCTTTGGAGGAGGGTGAAGAACTTTATCTAGGCTCGGTCGTTCGAGATGAAGAGGACCATCAGTAGGTGGAGTCGTGGGAGATGGTTGAACCAACGAAGGAGGTATCACATCAACGTTCTCTTTGGAGGAAGAATAATCTTTGGCTCAAGTGGTAAGTGTGATGTCATTCTTCTTTGAATCACCTGTACACATTAAGACATAGGATGTATTGGAGGGGGAAGGTTGGTCATGAATGACTAATTGGGCCTGTTGTTGAGAAGCGAAGGGTTGTGACAATAAGGCCGGAGTGGGGGGTTTTGTGGTCCCTTGAAGGAACCTAGTAATCTCGGCTCATCATGGACAATCCTTAGTGTAGTGATCATCACCACAGATAAGACAAGGGTATCAGCGTTTGTGCTTATCCCTATCGTCAACAGGTGGTATTTTGGTTTTCTTAGTTTGTGAATTATTTTTGTCCTCCTTGTTCTTACCCTTTCCGTTTCTGGATTTGTTTTTTCCGGTGGGGGTAGATTAAACATAATTTACCTCAGAAGTCTTGCTGGTGGGAGAGGTAGGAGACAGAGCATTTTGAACATTAGAAGAAATGGGTTTGGGGTTGTTGCTAGAGGTTTGGACGGAATGAGGT
>JASDQU010207457.1:0-20138 GCA_032191745.1 Picea mariana
ATTTATCACCATGGGGGGCTAAACATCAAGCCTTTAAACCTCAAAGATATGGTTCAACAATGATCATCATGCTTGTTTTATTGAGATGAAGAAAACTACCCTATGCTCTAACCTAATTTCCTATGACAATTAGCCCAGATTAAATTGTTGGACTAAGAAATTACTCTATCCTGGGGTTATCTGACCAAGGTTAGGCAGTTTGGTCAAATTTATTCACTAGATAACCTAAATCACCTGGCTAAGATTAAACAGTTTAGATAAGATTATTCACTACTCCTATCAACATAAATTTAAAAGAACTTGGCCATGCTTGAATGGTATGGACCAAATCATTGTTATTGCATGGGGCTCTATTGAATTTCTTTTATGCCCTCTTTTATTCTTTTTCTTTCTTTTCTTTTTCTTTTCTTTTCTTTTTCTTTTTCTCAAATTATTTGCAGAATGGAAAATCATTTGACAAACAAAAACACTAAGGAGATAACATTTCAATCACCAGTTGATCCTATAAATTATAGGGTTATAACAGGTGGAAAGCATAGTAACACCCACATATGCAAAAGCCTCCAAACCCTTAAATCTCGATTGTTGTAACAAAGAATAATTATAAGTGGTAACCAGAGGGAAAGAGTATTGTTTCTTACCCGACAGCAAGAGATATCTTGGGCATGCCAATAGTGAAGACTTTTGTTCCTTTTCCTAAGCCATGTCTCTATTGTTTGAAAAGGAACCATCTAGAGAGTTTCAACTAACATCCCTGCCATATTGTTGAGGTTGTGAAGCCTCCTAGTGAGCCCCCTCATTTTCCTTGGTTCCCTTTCCCACACGGTTAGGTCTAGATCTAACACACACATCCATAGAACCCCACAGTTTATCCCTAAAGGGAAACTTACAATCTTCTACCTCGTGCCCGTAAGCATGGCAGCGCTGGAATCTAAATGGAATGCCTTCATAATCAAGAGGCTAGATGAAGGAACCAGAGAATGTTTTGATCATCAACTCTTTTAGAATCCCCGACCTGAGATCCAACCTTACTAAAATCTGCGCCAGAGACATAAGTCTAGTATCCTCAAAGGAATAGTTAGCATCAATAAATTCACCAAGTTTGTTCCCAATCGTCGAGAAGTGGATAGGGTTCTAGTACTGCATAGGGAGGCCCAGTATCTAAACCCATATAGAGACTACATCCACCCTTTCCCACTTTGCATCGAAACCTAGAGTCTAGCGCTTAAGGACAATGGGAGTGCCAACCATACTCCAAGTTTTGGAAAGAACCCAAGAGACATCAAAGGAAGCATTGAAGACAAAATCAAACCAACCCTTTTCTACAACCTGATGATGGGGGGAACACAGAGGTTTGAGCCCAAGGATTTTTCCATCCAAGAGCATAAAAAGGCAGTGCCTAACCATTTCCCACGTGCCCAACCTACCATGACCATCTCTAAGAACTTATCCACCTGGTCCATGTCTATATCCTCTCCAAATACCAGATGTTCTGAATCAAATCTATCCCTGGTGCATTGTGTTCCACGGGTCGTCAGACGCATTGTAGTCCCAGGTTCTTTCAAATGAACGTGTCCCGCTCCTTGAGCAATTCCTTTGGATCCCACAAGCGAAGGTGAAATGAGAGATTTAGAAACCCTGGGAGGTGTAAAATCCCCCCCAAATAAAACCCCAAAGTTCTCTACAAGCTCTATGCTAGCTTCAGTATCATTAATAATCTCCGACGCGAAACAAAGTGCACAAGAAATTGCCTCCGGTAGAGATTTTTGTTGTGTTCCCCAGCAATCATTAGCAAAGAGAGCACCATGCTTGGAACTAATGCAAGTAAAGATGCCTGCTGACAACCTCAGAAGGGGTTCCATCCCAAGAATGAACCCCGACAAAGCATCCACTGACAACACCAAATCCAAAATATTTGAAAAAAATAGTGCCATCAAGGAGGGAGTCCCCAAAACTAGGTGAGATGCGAGGTTATTAACTAAACCCTTTGGATTCACCGACTCCAACCCCAATGGGGTGCCGCCAGAAAAATTTGGTTCCCCCTCCCCTAGAATGTTCGCCCCAAATCCTGAGTTCGGCTCAACTCCCTCTACACCTAAAGTCGCCATACCAAACCGCCAGGAAGAAGAAAAGTTAGATGGATCCGCAGGGTGATTGGGTTTCAAGAAGTGCCTTCGTCAACCTAGGGAGTATCACCATCCCCTCTAAACTTGAACCAACCACACCCCCGGACAATCCTCCCAGAAAAGGCCATCCTATCCTCCATGGCCAATACCTGTCGCCACCTCAAAACAGTCACTGGCATCCACCATTGCTACCAAACCCTCGAGACTCTTTTACCCTTAGACTATTGTTAATTCAAGTGCATTTCACTTATTTCTAAGGGTTAATAATAAAATGATTTGATAATCTTACTATATGTTTGGTTTTGGGAGCAATCACTCAATTAATTCTAGGTATTTTTATTGTTTAACCACTGTTGATTTGAGTACAAAATCTGAGTTTGTATTTCACTTATTTTCTGTTGATTTCAAGTTATATAAGAAACACTTCATGGGGTGATTTTAAGTGGATTTTGTTCTTTCACTTGTGCACTTAATTTTTTAGCACATGCGATTAATAAAATCTAGGTTTCAAACTAATATTCCACTATTGTTCTATTGATTCAAGTGGTTGATTTATACGTTTTCGTTTATTTAGAGTTTAGGATATGAAGAAAAATCATGTGAAGTGAAAACTAGATGACTGCAATGATAATGCATAAATCTTGATAGAATATGAGTTCTCTCGTAGAGAAAATGTAGCCAAGAATGATGAATATTTATATTCTCTTGGTTTGACAAACATGCAAGTTGTTAATCCACTTAAGTAGTATATTATTTTTTTAATAGTGTTTAATGTTTTATAGGCAATAACTTTATGTATATAAGACATAATATGATTTTCTTTTATAGGAAATAAAAAAATAGCACAAAGAAAGTGGAGCAAAAATCAAAGGGAAATAAATATGTATTGCCACCAGCTCCACATAGAAGAAAAAACATTAATGATGCAACAAATGTAACTGCTGAAAAGAATAGTGGTGGTGATGATGTGCAAATTGATAATGCACGTGGTGATGTGCAGGCAAATATTTCACATGGTGATGTACAATGTAAGGATGATCTCTTCGCATTAAGTCTAAAAGAGATTATAAATAATCATGAGATAAAAGGAAAATCAACTTTGGAGATTATTTATTCAAAATTAAAGAAGATGTTAGAACCAACATCTATAGAGACCAATATTGAGCTACCTACTACCAAATATGATATGGCCAAGAAGCATGTAGTTATGGTTAATACAAGTTGTGAAGATACTACACATACATCTGTTTTGCTTCAAAATACACCTATTACATCTACTGATGGAACTAGATCAACTATAAATATTGCTAGGGGTTCAGAATATGTGTCTTCTTTTGTTAAAAGACGAATATTGAGTCAAGGTTTGTATAGATTTATAGAGAGGAATGCAAAAGAAAGGAAAATAAAAGGTAAGAAGTCATTCTTGGTTGATGTGTTGAAATATGGTGAGCCCATATGTCCAGATGCAACAAGGTGGTCCTCCGAGTTGGGAACAAGATACAGGGCCCATTTGTATATTACCAAATCAAATTTTGCAAATCAATATTCATGAAGTGTGGAAAATGTTATACAAAAAATGGAAAATTCTTTTGATACTATTGACGGACAAATCTCTAGGAAATATTACAAGTCTAAGATGAGGCTTCTAATGAACAAATATAGATACAATTGCAAAAAATTAATCATTGAAAGAAAATATAGGACATACTCCACTCTATCTCCAAAAAAATGGGAAACATCAAAGGAAGCTATGTGTTCTGAAGAATATTTGACAAAGAGGAATAGAGGCATGAAAGAAAGAGATAATGTGAGGGCTCCATATACATTTGGTTGAGGTGGGTTGCAAGCCAAAAGAAACAAATTGATAGTAAGTGTTTCTTTTTGGTTGAATTTAAATTATTATTTATTTTGACTTGTTTATTGAGATGACTATGTTGAAACTTGATATTTTATTGTATGTGGAACATAGTAACAGAGAACCAGGGGCATGAGATATTGTCTAGTATATGGCGGCATTAGAGTCTAGTAAATATGAAGTAAGATAAAGTGCAAATCTAGATAGTCAACAGAGATTTCACAGCCTTCATATGGAGTTGAAATTATCCCAATAAGAGCCACTAGAAATGATGTGAATTCGACTATTGGGTACCAACATGTAATGAGTTGCATACATGATCTTAGTGAGACAATTTCACAGATGGTTGCCTCTGTTAAGACTAGAGTTTATGCATGGAATCAACATAATTACACTTATTCAAGTGATGTAAGAGGCTCTATTGATCAGATTTATTCTTGTTTGAACATGTGTATGACATTTATTCTTGCAAATAAATATATTGTATCGCATTTCTTCTTGTTTGACTAGTTTTTGTGCTTGTAAATTATACTAAAATTTGTAGTTTTTTGTGTGTTTCCACTCAGTCTACTTCATTTAAATTGAACTCTTAAGTTCTTTCTATCACACTCTCTTGATGAAAAATAGTGCACTCACTTAAAACTCTAGGATAGTCTGGTTGCATGTGGACATTCCTTCTTCCTTTTAATCCTTCTCATTGACCTTGCATGGTGTAGAACCATCCTCTATTTCTAGAATCAACTCTCTGTGTTTCTAGAATCAACTCCGTGATTTGCCTTTAAAATATAAAGTATGTTTGACACTTGCAACTATTGTTGATTAGTATCAATGCATGATCACTTGCATTACATTCAAGTAATGGTTTTTTCCAAACTATCAACCTCTTAACAATGCTTCCTCACACTAATATTCTTGTAAGAAGGTATGTAACTCAGATATTATTGCTTCATCCTCTAATTTTTCAATAGTTTTTATTTCTTAGCATGTAGCCTTAGGACTACTTAAATATGCTTGCAAGAGGAAATATACAACCTTCAATGAACCACCACTACGCTCCTCGACAGCTTTGATAATCTAAACACTCATAGTTAATAGGATTTGTTGAGGTACATGGGGAAATAGGTAACTTGCTATTACCACTTTACCATTTGAGTCCGTAGTTGTGAGGGAAAGAAAGAGTTCCATGTCCCTACAACTTCTCTCAAAAAAACATTATACAAATTGTAAGAATCCCCTCTCTGTAGCTCTCATGAATGGCCTAAAAACGACAATTGCTTTACCCTCATCCATAAGAAATTCCATGGTACTAATATTTATAATGAGATGCAAATCCCAGAGCAAGATCCATGTCCACATACAAGTTGTTATGCTAGGAAATCTATGAGCAAATAGTTGATGTGTTAGAAATATAAAAGCAATCATTAAAGGGTGAATAGAAACAAAAAGAAAACAAAATTGTAGAATTATCAACATCTTTGCAACAATTTTGAGAAGAAATTCAAATAAAAGAGAAAGAGATAAGGTTCATGGAAAAGTAGTATCCATATTCAAGGTACCATAGCCTAAACCAAATTCCAAAAAGGTAAGGTTATAGCATAAAAATATTGTAGCATGTACACATGTTCTTACTCTAGACCCTTCCTACAAATAACTCATGCATGTATTTCCTAAGAAATTAATCTCTAAAACTAAGTAATGTGAGATGCATTCTAATTAGAAAAATATCCTCATCATTGCAAATTGTAAATGATTTAGTAACCAGATAAATTGCATAAAAAGACATCAGTGACCATTCTCAACACACCCCTTAAGTTGTACGTGAGGCCACAAAGAGAAATGTTGAATATAGTGGCATGCAGGTTTATAGATACCCAAATCAACACATAGTTGGTTGAGGATGAAATATAAATGAGAGTAGGTTCAAGGATACCTAGATCTAATACAACTATGAGAGGTATATTGGATACTCAACTCAAATAGGTTGGCCATGACCAAGATACTGTAACAATGAGTGGGTTTATGAATACCCAACTCAAAATACGGTTGGCCCTATTCACAACACCATACCTCATATCAATAGGATGATTTAGTGAGAATTCATTGCATCACACCTTTCCCAACTTAATGAGGAATGTGGGGCATATAGTGAATATAAAATCCCCTTTGAATGTTATATTTTCAACACTAACATGGGTTCACAATGTGGTGAAGGTGGGAATTGGAAGAGGTATAGAAAAAGGATCTATAGAAGCCTATTGATTGGATAAAGGTACAAAGGAGGGCACAAGTTGTATTTTATCACAAAGCCACGAGTGTAGTACATATAAGAAATATCACCAACATAGTGTGGAAGGAAGAGATCCATCGAAATATGGTTGATTCATCTGTAAAATTAGTGGGACAATCTTGTAGACCTGTGAATAGATACTGCATCAAGGAAGGTGAGAAAGTACTTAGGTACCCCATGAGAAAAAGTGGTCGTGGGCCCAAAAGTTTCATTATGAACACACTCCAATAAGTGGGAGGTGGGCCTTATGTCACCATCAAATGAAGCATCCACTGGAAAACCACCAACCCCTCGAACATAAACAATGCCTCCAAATGTGGCGTGGTCAATAATGAGATTATCACATCCTGGAATAAGTAAGGGCCTATTAACGCTTGAATCAGAAGGGTTCCAAGGTAACTACAAGATATACAATGTCATCTCTTATAATCTCTCTTGTTTTTGGGTTAGTGCTAACATTAGGCGAAAATCCTTATGCAACTTGGAAATGGAGTATGAGCCCTAGAGATCAAATAATGTTGTAAAAATGAGAAAAGTACTTGTTGTAATATAGAAAATGAGACCTGTAATATGCTATAAAATGAAAAAAACAAGAAAGAATGCATGTTTACACCTTAGGATGAATTCATGCTTTGGGTGCTATGAAAATATGCTATTAGAACACAAAAATTTGTCCCTGAAAGTGAAGATCTATGTGTGGAAATACAAAAAATAGTCCCATTTTTGTGGGTTGAATCTCTACTCAATGTTATTTGTGTTGAACCTCTACTCAATAAAACATAACATATGTGGGTTGATTTATTTTTTTCCAAGACTGAAACTTGATTTTGGTTCTAAACTTTAGAAATATTCCTTTGTTGATTTGGTATTGCAGATGGAAATATATAAATACAAGAGCAATACAAAATAAAAAAGTTTGTTTTTATTGAGATAATTTATGTAGGTAATTATTATAAGATGTAAATATCCACTCCTATACAGGTGGTATCCCTTTTTTCTTGATGCTTAACCTTTATCTGATATTTAATATATTGCTCCTTTTTGCTAAGGAGACATGACTATAGATAATGGAGAGTTTCTTGATGGTTAAATTGTTTTACTATTGACATATAGTGCTACCTTTTGCTAAGGAAACTCGACTACAAATATCCAAAGTTATGAATTGTAAGGTTAAATACCTTGGACAATGAGATCATTTCTTGTAAAATAATGCTTTAAATGTTTTTAATATCATAACTATCATATCATAAAAGAGATTCAAAGGCTCATCAAAATGTTTCATGTTCTTCACTTCATTTTTTATATCTCTGCCAATTCTTGTTGCGATTTTGTTGTTTCATTGTTTGAAAAAGAGAATAGATCCCTTCGAGAAAGTTTGCTGCTAATTTTAAATGTTGTAAATTTGTTTGCATGATGGTTAAGCCACATGCAAAGCAATCATACAAAACATGCAGTGTCACCAAAATGAAAATGCATTTATTTGAACAAAGCTTTGAATACTACACAAGAGAATGTCAATATTGGTCATAGTGATCATCAAGAAGTTGTCGAGCAATGTGTAAAGGACATTGTTGACAGTGGTGTTGAATTTGACGTAATCAATTTTTTGTTGTGATAGTTAATACGTCCCAATGTTTTGTCATAATTGTTCATGCTTAAAATGTTATTTTTGACAAAAATATTATTACTTGCATTCTTCATACTTTTGAATGCTTAATAAGACATTGTTCATACTTTTGAATGTTGTATATATTTTTTGCATGATGAAACCACATGCAGGGAAACTCTATAAAAGCAACATGATGAAAAGCACAAGTCCTTATCAAAAGAGCTATGAAAGATGCACTAAGTGATCTCAATATTGATAGCGATCATATTGTTGAACTCGAGAATAATGTGCAGTATATTCATAGTGGTACTATTGAACTTGAGGTTAGTGCAATAATTATATGCTAAATATTAGAATATAATTCTTGTTTTAACATTTTTCATATCTTGTTTTAAAAAATTTCATATCTCAAGATAATGTGTATTTTTTTATTTTTTTTTATAAATGTATTGATCATAAACTCCAAGAAGGTGACAAAGTAAAGTTGTTGGATATGTATGACGATGATACTATGGGAATCAGAAGGATTCAATCATTATCTATTATAAATGGAGTGAAATTGAGTGGATCAGGAGATGCAAATGTATATGTTGTAAAGTTCATGAGTAACATACCCCTTCTATATGAAGACAAAACAGATGGCTTCGTCCATTTGAAAGAGAAGGAAGGAAGCTTCACACGGTGGCCTTTGAAATATTTGAAAAAAATCACATAGATTATTTTTGTCACAGCTGTTAGACAGCTTGGCCCGTTGATTTTATGCAGTTGTTTGAATGTATGTTCAAGGATCTTTTATATTATGGTGTATTTGAAAACTTGGAAACTCCCAGTGATAGTGGTTTGAATGAATGCATTTTCAGGGATTTTTAATATCATGGTGTATTTCCAAACTTGGAAAATCTCAGTGATAGTATTGTACTACATTGACATTTTTTATAGCACACACACACACTCATGATCATCTTACAGTTAACAATATTATGTGTTAATTTGATTTTTTGTTTATGCAGTAGTTTGAATGTATATTAATTTTCACGGATATTTTATTATGATGGATGTTTTATGATGGTGTATTTGTGGACTTTGGTATATGTGTGTGTGTGTGGGTGGGGTGTGTGTGTGTGTGTGTGTGTGTGATCATCTTTCAGTTCATCGAAATTGCAATATTATATGTTTTAATTTGATTTTATGTACATTCAATAGTTTGAATGTACATTGTTCATGGATATTATATTATGGTGTCTTTGCATACTTGGAAAATCTCAATCACAACACTATACTACTTTTGAATTTTTTTATTATTATATATGGTCATCTTGCAGTTCATTTAAATTGCAATATTATATGTTTTAATTTGATTTTATGTCAGATTACTTTAGTTATTTTTTATCATGATCATGTTACAAGCAATCTTTTATCTTTTATTTTATGTTTTAATTTAAGTTTAATACCAAGTTATTTAATGTTTTAATTTAAGTTTAGTACTATGTTTATCTCTACATTAAAAAAAATAATTTATGGTAAATAATAAATTATTCATATCATTATATAATTCACATTTACTACTAAACTTGTAGTAAATATAATGATTATGCAACTAATAAACACTATATCAATACACTACCAATTTAGATATATCAGTGAATCAAAATGACTAAATATACTGCTAGTTGACGACAATAACTGATATAAATGACTAAATTTACTGCTTGTTGACGGAAATAAATGACTACCACAACTAAATAAATCACTAGTTAATGACAATCAATGACTACAACAATGACTAAATATACTACCAATCGATGGAAATTAGAGAACAAAAATGACTAAATATACTACTAGTTGACAAAAAATGATGATTACAATGACTAAGTATACTACCCTTTGATGAAAAATGATGATTACAATGACTAAATATACTACAAGTTGACGGAAATAAATGAGACAGATGACTGAATTTACTACTTTTTGACAACAATAATGGACTACCATGACCAAATAAATGACCGGTGAACAACAATTAATTGCTAAAACAATGACTAAAGTTACCACCAAAAAAATCAACCAAAACAACCAATAAATGACTAAAATGTTTTAGTCATATATTTGGCCGTGTTATATATGTCTGAAAATATACTACTAGTAGTCATGTGACTAAACTTAGTCATTTATATGCAATTTTAGTCATAAATTTGTATCTTTTCTACTAGCGAATTCACTGGATCTTGTATAGGAACATGCTACGATATCTTGTAAGTGGCTAAAAAAGTGTTTTACAAGATTAAAATATAGTTTTTCAATTTTTGTTTTTTTCTAGTGTTAAAGATTTTTCTGATCCTTGACTATGAGATTGGTTTTAGTAGTTTCTCATTCCTTTATAGTTGAAATTTTTTAAAGAAAAGACAAAAAAAAAATTCCTTCTTAGGAATTTATTTAAATAGTTACTACAAAGTTGCATTCCCTAGATATTGAGATTTGAAAAGGTGCATATTATGAATATTAAAAATAAATTTTCACTACATCGAAAAGTTTAGATAGGTCTTTTCCTCTTATTTCAAAATATGATCAATTTCAAGATTTGCATTTCTTCATTTGGAAGAAAAGAGATAAATGTGCATTTTCATTCATCCAATTCTATATTCATTTTCTTCAAAAAAATTGAACATAGTATAGGTTGTAGGGACTTGGTGTAGGTTGAAGATTAAGTTCTTTCAAAGTGACCAAAACAATACTAGGACCATGTAAAACGTTTTAAAAGTCCATTAGTACTGAAAAGTACTTGTTCAGAAGGTGCCTCTCACATATTAGGCACAAATAAATAGGGCAAGGTGGTTAAGTGTTGGAATTATCCCTTACACATGGGTTGGTGGGTGGATGTTATATTAGAGGCTTCAAGATAAGTTGGCATGTTCCATGGGGTCACAACATCTTTCTAAAAAAATTTTAATATGACATGACTTTTCTCTCCTATACAACATAGAATATTGTGATTTAGGTGGATATCGGTGGCCACCCACCTATTCCAAATTCCAACTAGCTCATCTTGACAGTTTGTAGTTCAACACGTTTCTCTATAATGGGGACATTTCTTTGTAATTGTGGGTTCTGCACTTACAAGGTTTTACTGAAGCCTTACACAACATCCGGGTGGATATTGGTGGCCTCCCACCTCTTCCAAATGGATTATTTTGGAATTTTTCATGTTAGTACATCTTTTTGTACTTCCAAGGCCATTTTGGTGCTCTAAACAATGTTTTCTTGTCTTGCCACAGTCAAATTGTAGATGGAGTCAAATTTTGACGGCATAATGCGTAGTTCTCAAAAACATGTTTCCAACGAGATATCACATGCCTGACACCGAGATCGTATGCAAAAGTTACAACCCCGAGAAGTTAATGTACTAACTTAACCCAATGGGGCCCACGTGACTTTTGGCGCTTCATATCCTAGGGTTAGGTTTTTTGATGTCTAGGTTTTTGGCATTCATGTTTATCATAAAAATTCATTTGAAGCCTCATTGTAATCATCTTGTTGCAAATGAGAGTAGATGTCACATAGCTTCTCAGAGATAAAGATGCCACCATTCTAGCGAGTCTTGCACTCTGTGTTTTTATAGTCTCTATACATTTATTTCATTAATATAAATCATGTATTGTTGTATTTCTCTGTTTCTAGAAATGTTTATGTGTATTTCATTGTAATATCTCTTCTTTCATTTCATTCCGAAAATAATCCGGATCATATTGACTTGGAATTAATCCCCCCAAATACTAATCACAAAGTATCATCCTTAGTGATAGTATTCCTAGGTTCTCAATAGCTCACTACAAGTGAGAAGCACTTGCAATACTTGGAGCATACAATAGACCTCAATTTCAATTTTCTTGGAGGTTTCATGTATTCATGAGAGATAATGTACCTTGGGTGATTGACTCATAGAAGGATATTATAACGATCCCTTGCACCTTAAATTATTAGACTTGGGCCATTATTATTCCAAGATCATATTTGGAAAACCATATATTTACCTCTTCATTGATTGGATTCAAGGAATTGTACACCTTATTCTAATTTTTGGAGGAGTGTGTTTTCTTGATGATTTCTTTAATACTTTTTAGGGAAGTGATATTTATTGATTATGTTTAGTTGAACCTGTAACAACCCCTCTCTAAACCCTGAGTATATATAATTAATCATGATTGGTGATTTTCATGCAACGACATGTAAATATTTTAAATGTATTTTTATTTAATTATAAATGCAAATAACTGATTGTGGGATAGAGCCTTAAGTATTGGCCATGATACCACTAGAGGAATGAAATTAGGTTATTTTAAGCTAAACAACCCCAAGCCTCCTTGATGAAGAATTAAATTGGAAGTGTTTATATTAATTCCATCATCCCATATTTCTAGACAAATCAGTTAATGGGGGAGATTCATGGTTAAAAACATAACCATCCCAATGAATTAAAGTATGGAAGGTTTCATAGGATAGTAGAAAACTCTCTACCAAGGTACCACATAGTACCATTTCTGCAAATTAGATTGACCCGAGTTCTTTGTGATAGAAGGAAGGGTGACATGTAGAGAAACTTCCCAAGGGGTTATAGGTAGGGGATGCACGAAAGGAAAAAGGAGGATATGTGAAATGATTTGAACCAACATGCAATGTTGAAATTTTGAAGTATGTTAGTGATGGACAAACACAACATGCCAATGCATGTGGTTAAGTGTATAAAAGAACAATTTGAATACAAATTGATAAGAATAATGTGCATATGTGAATGCAAGTTGATGGAATAGTTGTAGATGTTTGAATGTATAACATGAATGCATAATAATAGCATGCCTAAATTCCTTATGGAATATTGAATAAACCTATGAAATTATGAGACTGAGATTGACTCATGATTGAGATCATTTCGAGAAATGATGGATATGCAATAAGGAGTTGCATGATGAGACAATATCGAGTGAGGGAACTGTGTAAAGATTCTATCAAGAGAACATAATCATAACCTTAATGACTGTTGAGAATCAGGCCATGGGATGCAAATCCTATTGGTATGAGAATCATGGATTACATTTTAAAATATAATGCATGAAAAGGAGACATGTAAATGAATGATGACCAATATGATTTTTTTGGTTGGAAAATGTGCAAAAGGCACAAGTTCATAATTAATTTATGAGTGAGACTTGATGTTGTAGCATGTTGATATACCCTGGAAAGGTCAAGGTGAACTTGACTAAGACTTCTCAAAGAATAGAGCAGGAAGATCTTGAAAGGGGAAGATTTCATAAGCAAAGAAGGAGAAAAGAAGGACACTTTTCTCACTTTCAAACTCTAAAATTAAGAGATAGAGTTGTATACTTTAAGAGAACATTTGTGGAAATAAGTACAGTTGGTAAATGAAATACAAAATATTGAACGTGTTTAACTGAATGGGCTTTGTTAAGGTATATTGTGTGAAGGAAGTGAGGCCTTGAAATTAATTCAGCTAGGATGAAAGTTCCTTGATTTTGCAAAGGAATTGGAAGGAAGGAAAATCCCTTAACTCCTTTTTTGATGTTTATTGTGTTTATATAGGATGACAAGACTGAAATGTTGTTATGTGTAAATGTTTTGGCACGATAATGTTGATAGTTGTATGATTGTAGAAACAATTGAAAATTGATTGTGTTGCACTCATGAAAACATTAAGGATAATGTGATGAATTTCATAAGGATATGCTATGACATATCTGAAAATGTTTTGTTGAATTAAATGCTTTGATACATGCATTTTTATATAACATGAAAACTAATATAATTATGATTGTGATGATGCATGTATGTGTAGAAAAAAAAATTTGGAGTTGTTGGGAAAGAAAATTGCCAACGATGAACAACCTCAGGTAGAGGAAAAATGCATAAAGGTTGATGTTTAAATATTTATGAAGGGACTTTGGGGAGTCCCCATGAAGAACTATTGATGAGGTAATATTGGGGAAGATGTTGGAATCTAGAACATGTATAAAATTGTTCATTCCTATATGGCATAAGGCATGAAGGGATTGGGTAAGAATCCTTTCTAAAATATTTTACTTGTCTTAATGATATGTGTATGATTTTGAGTGGTTGTTGTATACCATTTATACCCAAGCAGGGTATGATTTAGGAAAGAAGAACCTGAAGAATGATGGACGTATGAGCCTCTAGCAGCCAAGGATGATGGAGATCCTAGCAAGAAAAATTCATGAACAAAGTGTCACGAATACTTTGACCCATCGGGAATGATTGGGAACAAGGGTGCTCATAAAACATCACATTGATTAATTCATTGAGGAAATATATGTTCGCATGAGAGGGTAGGCAATGGATTTCCCATTATGGTGTAAATGTGTTGAACCTCCACATAATAGGTCTAGTTGGGAATTGACATACACAGTTGTAGAGAAAATATGAGAAAAGAGAAGTAGAAGAGAAAGAATAGAAGAATTCACATTAACCAAATGAATGAATGATAATTTACACATGATATACTATGTATAACTCAACTAATGTGCATTGGAGGAGAATCCAATGCACCATAGTGATGGTCTAGAGTGATATGGACACACACTAGCAGTTACGGGAGTAACCTTCCACCTAGTCTAATCTCTCGGGAAGTTACGGGAGTGAACTGCCACCTAGTCTAAATTAAATACTCTATCAGTCTTCAGTTAACTGAATGAAACAGAGTGAAGTGAGGAGGAACTCAAGGAATCATGAGAAATGTTCTAGTCTGGTGATGATCTCAAGAACAATGCACATTATTTGGTGATGATACCAATGTTGCATGGTGATAATCCCATTGTAGCATCTAGACGCCACTCAATTGATTAAAATGAAGTGAAAATTGAAGAGAATATTATCCTAGAGGAATATTCTCCCTAAAATTTAGGAGACTGGATAATGACTAATAAATGTAGGGAAAACCTTAGGAAAAATAAATCCTAGGTGTGTGTGAAGTACTCCAACACCCCTTTTGAACATCACTATGGTGAAAATAAAGAATGGGCCCCAACAACGCGGCCATGTTAGGTACCCAAATACAAAATATACATTCAAATAAAAGAGGAAAGAGGGAAAACCTTATGGGAAACCCCCCCCCTCAAAGTACAATGTATATAAAAAGAAGCACTCACAATTGTTAGGAAACTATGTCCTTCACTCCAAGACGACTATGCGGAGAATGAAACTTATGCTCAGTGAAGGTCTTGTGAATATGTTTGCAGTTTGTTCTACTGAAGAATATAAATGCATGTCAATGATCCCCTCATGTACTAAGTCCCATATGTAGTGCGAGTGGATCTCAATGTGCTTCCTCCATTCCCTCTCAACTGGATCTCTGTATAACTTCAGAGTGTTCTGATTGTCACACCATATGATGATCGACCGATGAAACTGAATTCGCAACTCAGTGAGAAAATTTTTTAGCCACATAGCCTACATGGTTATGTTAACTACCCCTCTGTACTCTGCCTTGGCTAAAGATAGAGCAATAGCAACCTACTTCTTGCTTGAAAAACAAATAGACCCAGAACCAAGACTGGGTGAGTAACCAGATGTGGACTTGCAATCAATGCTATTTCCATCCTAGTTAGAATCAGTGAACTCGATGATATCCAATGTAGAGTCTATTGCATAGTGAATCCAAAAGGTGATGGTGCCCTATACGTATCAAAGGATACGCTTTGCATCCTTCCAATGTAGATAATGTGTCTCCTGCATGAACCTAGAGACTACTCCAACTGCATAAGAGAGGTTTTCTTTGGAGTGTGTGAGATACAATAGTCTCCCCACTAGTTGTTTGTGCAATGTTCTGTCAACCAATGGTGTGTCCCCACCATCCTCAATTATGACTCCTTAGAGGAAAGGATTTGGGAGAGAATTGTAGTCTCTCATGTGAAATCTCTCAAGGAGATATCGTGTATACCTGGCCTGAGACGGTTTGATGCCTGATGCATCCCAATTAATATTGAGTCAAAGAAAGAAATGTATAAGACCCATGTCCGTCATCAATAACCTATCATGTTGAATCCTCTTGACTGCAACAATCGTTGAAGTCGAGAAACCGGTGATCAACAAATCATCAACATATAGAACTAAGAGTAGAAGTGAATCAGTCATCCTGAGCATGTTAACATTCGGGTATGACTTACAACGTAAAACATTTTGTGATAGTAGGTAGGAATCCATCTTGGCATACCATGCCTTTGGATATTTCTTGAGTCCATAAAGAGACTTCTTTAGTCAACACACCAAATATGGATCCTTCATAAATCCCCAGGGATACTCCATATAGATATCCTCAGAGAGATTGTTGTGAATAAATGCATTCTTCACGTCCATCTGATGGACTTCCCATTCCTTGGTTGTCGCAATGGAAATTTCCAAACTTGTGGAATCCATCTTCGCTACTGGAGAGAAGGTCTCATCATAGTCAATACCATGCACCTATTGAAATCCTTTGGAAAATATCCTGGATTTGTATCTGCTAACCTGTCCATCTATTATTCTCTTGGTCCTGTAGACCCATCTGCAACTAGCAAGTTTTCTTCCTCAAGGAAGGGGAACCAGATCCCAAATCTATTTCTCAAGGAGGGAGTTGTATGCCTCCTCAATGGTGGATTCCCAAAAGGGATTTCCAACAAACTCACCATAAGACTGTGGATCTGAAGACTAAACCAAGAAAATATTCCTAGGTGGCATCATTTCAGTGGTAGTGAGTACAAGAGGAGGCTCCTCAAAATTATATCAATTCCTCCTAGTATTAGATGGATCCCCAACAATATCCCCTGCATCCTGAAGAGTAATCTTGGCCCACTTGGGCCTCTTCTCTGGCTTTGCATCTGCATCTAGATGTACTGAATCTGCATCTAACAGTACTGAATCTGTATTTGGATCATATGAATCCTTTGAATCATAAATATCGTCTAAAAAAGAGTCGATATGTGCATGCTCATCATCTTTGACAGGTGGAAGAACAAAAATGTCTACATGTAGTTGTTGAGGTACATGCAATACACTTTCCTCGAATTGGAGACTATGCTCAATGATGATTTGGTCTGACAAAATATCAATGAGTCTATATCCCTTCACACCGTCAGGGTATCCAACAAAGATACACTCTGTGCTCTGTGGATCCAATGCCTTCCTTTTCTCATAGGGAATCTTGGCCCATGCACATGAACCAAAAATACGAAATTGGGTCACTTCTGGTTTGAGGCTTCTTTAAGCCTCGTAGGGGGTCTTATCCTTGAAATATTTGTTGGGGGATCTATTTTGTATGTAGGTTTCACAATTAAGTGCTACAACCCATAATCTCTATGGAAGTGACTTTGCATGTAGCATGCAAGATGCCATCTCTTTTAGAGATCTATTTTTTTGCTCAACAACTCCATTTTGCTGTGGAATATAGGGAACCGTATGATGCAAATGAATCCCTACCTCATGAAAAATATTTGGTATCTCATGGTTGACATACTCTCCTCTGTTTCTTTTCAGAGAACTTTGATTTTATTTCCTCACTATGTCTCAACAAGGGCTTTCAAATCTTTGAAGTGTTGAAAGACCTCTGATTTTTACATGAGAAAGTAAATCCATGTGAAGCGTGAGAAATAATCAACAAAAATGAGCTCATACCTCGATTTACTGATTGATGGATGCGGAAAAGGGCCCATGAGGTCACTATGGATCAGATATAAAGGAAAGGAATCCTTCTAAATCTTTCCTTTGTCGAATTTCTCTTGAGGGTGTTTTCCAAGAACACATCCCTAACAAGTTCCTTTAGAGAAGTGGATGTTGGGTAGACCATCAACCATTCCCTTCTTGTTAAGATATTGCATATATTTGAAATTCAAATTCATGAACCTTTCTTGCCATATTCTAGTTCTTTCATCAACATGGGTAAGTAGTAATGCAAAATCTAGTTCAATAAATTTAAAAAATGTGTAGAGTCTAGATTAATGATTTACCTCACATGTAGAAACCGTGGAATTGGTTTCCATGTCATAGATATCCACTGCATCAGGTGTGAATATGAATCTCTTTCTAGTTTCGTAGTTTGTCATATGATACACAAATATAAGATTCACAAAAAGTTTGGGAGCATGCAAGACATTCTTGAAGCTTCCATTTGTGAGTTCAATCCTTCCTTTGTTGGTGACCTCGACTAGAGAGTTGTCCCCCATCAAAATAGAAGGACCTTTGCATGCATCCAATAAAAAATAGACTTCTTTTGTGGCATCTATGTGGTGTGATTCTCTTGAATATACAATCCAAGTATTGGGAGAGGAGTTGATGGCAATCAAAGCATGGCTAGAATTGTCTTTCTTAGGATTCTAATCTTCTGGCGTCTTCTTCTTGGAACCCTCGGGGATGTGATGATCTGTAATTGATCTTTTAAATACTTTGGTTAAGTTTGTGCATGAGTTGATTTCCCATTTAGGAATTAAGAGAAGAATCTTAATGAAAGAAGTTGAAAACATATAAGAAGTAAAAATAGAAAACCATAACACCAATATTTTTAACGGAGTTCGACACTAGTTTTCCTATGTCTCTGGGCCTTTGTCTGAGTGGGGAAGGCTTCTTATTAATCTTCAATGATTTAAGAATACAAAAGAAAGGCTTACATAACAGCTCATGAAACCACCTTTCAGATCTACAACTTCTGGACAGAAACAGACATCACCATTGGCTAGAACAAGAAATTCTGAGACTTTTGAGTATAACGTCGAATATGCTTGGATCGGCATCTCGGGCTCTAGAGGCACTTTTATTTTCGGCTACTCAGATGCAAAAACAAAATCCATATTCAGAATCCCCTCGAAATTATGTAAATTTTGAGCATAAATTTGACCTGCTTCTTAATAGTCCCTTGGGGGATCCCCTTGACATGAATCACAATGTTGCACCCTGTCAGATCTGTATAGTCCATACAATCTCGATTTTCATTCCAAAAAAACTTAAATTTTCTCAATTTTCGTGCCTGAATAAATAAGCCAGACTCCACCAAATTTGGTTGACCTTCTAGAAGGTTCCATGTGGCACCTCCTCATTGGGCCACGTGTCACCTCACCATTTCCCAAGACATGTCATTTCTCGCCACGTCATCTTGCACAATCATCATACGACTGGAACGTGTCATCTGTATGGTTTCCACATCATCGTATGACCCTGTCACATGTCATCCGTATGGATGCCACATCATCATATGACCCTACCACGTGTCATCCTTACCACTACCATGTCAGCGTACGACCTTTCCATGTGTCACATACTTACAATTCCATGTGTCACTTCCATACTGGTCCAAGTCATCCTTGAAAATGCCAAAAATGACTGACATGTGTTAGCTCCTGGTAGTACCATGTGTCATTTGATGTTACCATGATGTACTTATGACATCATTCATTGATTTTGACCGTTTACTTTGACTTTGACTTTGGGTTTTTTGCATGTTTGACCTAATTTTCATATCGTGATATATTCTGCATACTGTGTCTATTTTTAGAAAAAAACTATATGGACAGAATCGGCACGACAAGACCGACACAATGGCGTTGGTTTCGTCTAATTCCAATAAGTTTGATTTTTAGGCCTTCCTGGATCCATTTTGGATCATTCCTCCCAACTAAGACCTTTTGGTCCTCCAAAAGGATATTAACCACTCATCAAGTGCAGGATAGGCCTCCCCACTTGTCCTTTGTATTTAAACTATGTCTTATGCATCTGTCACATCATAATCAATTTCATAATAACCATGACAACTGAAAGCATATTGTTAGCCATTTGAACTCGTTCACATCTTACTGAATCCACTATCATCCATGTAGAAAACATTAGCATCGATAAAATCATAAATATGATTGAAACTGAACCCACATGTTTGACTAGCTTGCATGACATTAACTTATCTTGAAGCAAAGTATGATTGAACTTCCATTCTACAACCATATCATGTTCATGCTTAATATCAACTTCTTTACTTGGAACAATTATAGGTGTATTCCTTGCATAAGATGCCTTTTTAAATTGTTCTATTGTTAGAAGATATTGATTTTCTTTTATGTGATGAGCATGTACTATCAGATTTTAATGTTGTTCAATTACATTCAGTTTCTTTACAAATTTACATGAACTAAAGGATAAACCATGAACAATAGAAGCAGTAATAACCAAGATCACAAGAAGAATAACATGCACAGAGACATAAGTACAGTAGAAAATGCT
>JASDQU010207457.1:20238-30880 GCA_032191745.1 Picea mariana
ATTCTCGATGTTGTCCAAACATCAACACTCCCTCTCAATGAGGGAGGCATTCTCAACCAAGGTTGTTCACCATAGGTACACCCCCATTAGTGAATGTTAGCATGATGTTAAATGACACGTGGAAAACACCTCAAGCACCTCGAGTCCATATTATTCCTTCTCATGATCAAGGAAGGACTACGTCTGGGCCCATTTATCACAAGTGCAACTTTATGATAAATGTATTCTATCTCCCTTGGTCTACAGCCCAATCTAGGAGAAGTTTTGCATGATGTTGAAACATCGACACTCCCTCTTAGCTAGGGAAGTATCTTTCAATAGTAGTACACAACTATTGTCCAAAGACACACAGTCTCTACCAGTGTACATAGCCACCATAGTAACAAAAGGTTTGTCACACATGGCACTTCCATGTGGACTTCTAGAGGGTACACCCTCTAGAAACACTATGGTCAACTCCCATAATGTGTGACGTCAAGGGTCAACTCCCTTGACATGTTCTCATGTGCTCTCCACATGGGACATTGGTTTATAAGCCTAAATGCACTTATCCCTTCTCGAATAAGTGTCCCACTTATCCCTTCTTGAATAAGTGTCCTCACAGATGAACTCAACTCAATTCATAGAGGAGTACGATCAATAGAATGTTTGTCACACATGGCTCCCATGTGGACTTCTAGAGGCTACACCCTCTAGAAACACTCTCATGTCAATACTAGAAGTATATCTGAGACCATGTCCATTTTTTCCTCGCATGTATCTCAACACATGCTTCATAGAAATCCATTGTGTGTGTCTTGGTTGGTTCATCAATTAGCTAAGTGCACTCACTGCATAGAAAAGATATGGTCTGGTGTCAACCAGATACAACAATTATCCAATCAGTTGTCTGTACAAGGTCGGATCAATCTCATTGGAAGAAGACACACTTAGTTTCTTCAGATTCATTACCATTGGTGTAGCCATGGGTTTATAGTTTAGCATCCCAAAAATTTTCAATATATCAACTGTGTACTTGCCCCGACCTAGGAAGATATCATCAGTTCTTTGCCACACCTCTAGTCCGAAGAAGTAGTACATCATACCAAGGTCCTTCATCTCGAACTCAAAGGCCAACACATACTTTCATTCAATAATAAGGCTCTCTGTATCGGTGAGGAATAAATCATCAATGTAGAGGACCAGAATCAGAGCCTCACCTTTAACAGTCTTATAGTACAGGTTGGGATCAATAACACTTTTTCTAAATCCCAAAATCATTAGGTTTCCATCAATTCTCACATACCAAGCTCGAGGTGCCTTATTGAGTCCATACAGGGCCTTCTTCAACCTAAACACATGACACTCCTTCTCATGTATGATGAAACCATCTAGTTTCTCGATGTATATTTCTTCCTCAATCTCTCCATTGAGAAAGGTTGTCTTCACATCCATCTAATGTAGTTTCCAACCCATGGATGTTGCAAGGGAAATAATCGTCTAGATAGAAGTGTATCAAGAAATAGAAGCAAATGTATCCTCATAATCTATTCCCTCCACCTGAGAGAATCCTATAGCAACAAATCTTTCTTTGTGATTATCGATGCTTCCACCAGCTATATGTTTGATCTTATAGATACATTTGGAAGTCACTAGAGACTTCCCATCATGTCTTGGAACAATATCCCACACGTCATTCTTCATGATGGATTGATACTCCTCCATCATGGAATATCTCCATATTGGTTGACTAGATGCCTCCTCATAATGTGAAGGCTCAGAATCAATGATGTGGCTCATAGTTGTGGCATAGCATGAATATTTTTGAGGTCTCTTGCTCTCTCAGAATGTAACATGAGGAGTTGCATGTCTTTATTCCTTTTGCAAAGTCTGACGAGCCCATATAGGTCTCTTTTGACCTACTGCAATATCTCTGGGAACATCAACTAAAGGTACAATATCAATGGGATCAATAGGCTCAAGTGTCTCCCTTTGAACTGTTGGAGGGTGAGGGGGATAAGAAACCACCTCTTATTGTTTCTCACTATCAATATCCAAGTGATATCCTCTAGATCTCATGAAGGCTACCTCCTCCTCAAAGGTAACATCTCTGCTCACCTCAATCTGTCTCTGACGAGGGATGTATATTTGGTATGCCTTCGAAGACTCACTATACCCCACAAATGTACCCTTTCTTCCTGAAGGGTCTATCTTGGTCCTTTTCTCTTTGGGTATATGAATGTATATTAGACACCCAAATATCTTGAAGTGTCCAACCTCAGGATTCACTGTGGTGAAGGCCTCCTCGAGAGTCATGTTCCTTAAAGTCTTATGAGGACCTGTTTTCTGAACATACACTGCAGTCATGGATGCTTATGCCCACAAAAACATAGGTAAATGTTGATCATGAATCATTGCCTTGATTGCTTCAACAATAGATATATTCTTCCTCTCTGTGACCCCATTTGGTTGAGGGTTGTAAGGAACAGTGTACTCCCTCTTGATCCCTGCCTCAATGCAGAAATCACTGAAATCGTGGGAGATGTATTCTCCTCCATTATCTAATCTCAACACTTTAGTCTTCTTTCCAGTCAAGTTTTCAACTTGTTCTCTGTGCTCATGAAATCTATAAAGGACTCCATCATTAGTCTTCAATAAGTAAATCCAAGCCTTTCGAGAGTAGTCATCAATGAAGATCACATAGTATAGGTATCCATGCAAGGAAGAAACTGTCATGGGTCCACATAAATCTGTATGAACCAAGTCTAATATCCCCTTGGATCTGTTTTTTCTACTAGGAAAGGACCCCTTGGCATTATTTCCAAGAGAAAAACCTATGCAAATGCCATCGTGCTCAACATGGATATTTGGAAGGCCTGTCCCCATCTTCCCTAGAGAGGGAAGAGATCTATAATGTAAATGAGCAAGTCTCCTACGCCATAGTTCACTCAAACTAATAGAATCATGTATTAAGTCCTGAAATGGTCGAACAATCAATCTGTACAATATTTCCTCTCGAACACCAATCACCTGGGAATAATCCATACTAGAGTTCTTGTTCCATGCAAGAACCTTTCCATCAGAGAAAGAAACCTTGTATCCTTTGTTCTCTAAGGATACAATAGAGACAAGGTTCCTTCTCATCCTAGGTACAAATAATACATCACTCAAATGGAGTGGGGTGCCAGAATCCAATTGTAAGGAAGTGGATCCAACTCCCTTCATAGTATATCTGGCATCATCATCAAGTACAACATGCAAACAAGATTCTTTCTCTACTAGATCTATAAGGTGCTCTCTGTATCCAGGCATATGTATGGAAGCACCATTGTCAATCAACCAAACATAATTACTAGTAGGAACCATACTTGTGAGGGATGAAATGAATAAGAACTCTTCATCGTTCATTCTTGCATTCCTTGACTTCCTCTGAGGTGGTTCTAAATAAACATTAGCAACGAAAGCATGTTTCTTTCTTTTCTTCCATGTAGGACAATTTTTCACATAGTGACCATACTTGTCACATCTGCATCAATGAACATTTGACATGTCCTTCATTTTGTGCTCAAAAGTTGGTGCTAACTTCCTTTTTTTAAATGTTTTTCCGAAACCTATTATTTTTCCTTTGCTTTTCCTTTCATGAGTGGCAAGGGCTTGATTGTCATCATGATGGGAACATTGCATGCCTCTAGTTGCAAGTCTGGTTTCCTATTGAGTACAGTCTGCTTATAAACAATCAAACTTGGGAAATTTGGATCCCCCACTAATGCTTTGAATGAATGGCTCCCAATGGCTTGGAAGACCATTAAGGGTAATCATGACAAGTTTTCTATTAGAGATGATTTCACCAATAGCACCCAACTAACCTCTAATCTCTAAAGTATTCATGAAGAAGGTGGCAACTATATCAGACTTCATCATATTGAGATTCTAAATTTGGTGTCTTGTTGGCATAGAGGCAAACCCAAGGTTCAATGTTCAAGAGTGCACCAACAAAGCCCTAACTATCGACCCTTTTGACAACACCTTCAAAGCAGATGAAGTCTCACATGAGGTAGAGGCAACGGTGGTTGCAAGACTCAGGTGTCTGCAACCTTAGCTGGGACACAGATCTATGATTATATCATTTACAGAGCACTTAGCATCAATCATTCATTAATATTCAACCCTTATTATACTTCACAAACAACACAGAGCATCGAGGAGTATACTTAGATCTATAGTATTTCAACACTTAACCATAGTAACCCAAATCGGATCCAGTAGATCAGCACTAAGCATCCTCATACACATCATATCTAACAGTCATATATATCTAATAAGCATAGAGAATAAGTGGATATATCAAAGCACATAGCATAAGCAAAGATAAACACATTGAATCAAAGCATAGAGCATAAAACACAGATTTACGTGGTTCACCCCCACCCTAGGGCTACATCCATAAGATCTTCTTCTTTATTATAGTCTTCAATCTGTTACAATCACAAATCCTTCAAAAACCTTCTTCGCATAAGATAGAAGATCTACGCAACTCACTAAATCCTTCTTCCTTGCGTTACAACACTTAGCTTTCTATAGCAACCTCACAATAACTTGCACTTAGCCTTGCAAGCCTTACACATTTTGCATAGAGAACTTATTCAACATCACATAGATGCACTAACAATTTCACTAATAAATCACATCTACTACTTCTTACATTGCCTATCCTTCTATTTATACATTACAAAAGTGGGCCTAAGCATGGGTAAACCCACGGGCCGACATCCCTTTCCCATTACATATTCCCCAAAACCCAAAAAGGATCCAAAAGGGGGCCTAGCTTCCACAATTTCAGCTTCGCTTTGCGCTTTGTCTTCGATAGGCTGTCGAAGTCCCAAAAAGGTCAATTATGACCAAGTGTTCCTCAAAACTTGGTCAAGGGCCAACAGGCCCCCAACACTCACTTGTGACTCATCCCAAGTCAATCTGGTCTGATAAATTCTTCCTCGAATGCCTCGAGCTTGGCTCAAGATGCTTCGACCTGCTGCAGTGAGACAACCTCTTTCTTAGTGAACTCTTGGATTACTGTGTCATTTACTGGCCCTTCCAGGCGTTGTTTTGTGGTGATGACAACTTGTTCATGCTTAGCTACCTGGATTTCAAGTTCAATGAATAGTTGGCATGCCTTTTCTTGGATTGGTTGAAGTCGTTGGGAGACTTCCATCACTTTACTTTGCAACGTTTGTACGTATTGTTGGGCAGTGCGTTGTTCTGGAAATCTCTTCATTCTTTCGACTAGGGTCAAGGCCTTCAGTTGCACCTGTAGTGTATCTGTGTGCTGATTTGCTTCTTGGATTTGTGCCTCTAATGCCTGCAACTCTAGATTGCCTGTGAGGTTCTCATAATTCTGGGCGCTTCTAGCGCTCAGCTTCTTGCATTCCAAGGCAAAGTTTTTTAATCGACCAAATGCATTGCGGGAAGTTACCTCCCTTAGATCTCGTATTTCTTGAGGCATCTCGAGCACTGTATGAAGTTCTAGATCTGCGATGCGCTGTTGAAGTTGTTGGATTACTTCTTCAATTTGTGCCACCTATTGTGGGACACATGATTCAATCTTCACTTCTATGACTGTCACAGAGCAAAGTTCTTTGTGAACCCTTTTCTATACTTCAAGTTTCTCTTCTAGCAACTGGTCCTTGCTCTATTGTAACTGTGACTTTTCCTCATCCCACTTCGCTTGCAGGGCAATATTTTCCCATTCTTCCTTACTCTGTTGTTCTACAAGTGCACTATGTACTTGTGTCGAAGCCTGGGTGGCTTGCGTTGTGTCTTCTTGAGCTCATCGAAGGCGAGCTTTGAATTTATCGGCGATCTGGTGTAATTGGGTGGGCTCATCGCCTATTCCTGTTGTTCCAATTGTCAAGGGCATAGTAGAAACTGCTCGACTAGACTGAAGTGCTCGTTGCACTTCTTGAATTTCACCCTTGATTCGACTGAATACCTCCTCCTTCTTCGCTTCTTGATTTTCTGCAATCTCTAGTTAAGCATCATTCAGCGCAGCGATTAGGAAGTCGAAGTCGTCCGGTGTGAGGGTAGTCTTAAAAATAGTCCGAGTGGACTTAGTTTTCTTTCAGGATGAGGGATTTGGTGGGGTAATATTCCTTTTCTTAGAGGTATCCTCCTCCTCTCTAGGTGGAGTAACCTCGCCTTTGTTTTGCTCAACTTTTGTGCCACCTAGTTCTTCTCCATCACCTCCCTGTGTAGGTGAGATTGAAGTAGTCTTCGTGGATGTGATATGGACATCTTGAACTTCATCATACTTCTTAGTCTTTCTTGGTCTAGGTGTATCCAGCATAGCTTCAGGTCTATCCACGTAGGACATTTTTACAGGGTCCATTTCAACAAGGAGGTCCACTGACCATTACTTAGTAAAATGCTCCAAGTCTTCTTCTGTCAACTTGTAGTATGAATGGAATTGTTGTTTGTGCTCATCAGCGCACGCTGTGATATAGGTGAAGTGGCGGTTCACGCTGAATTTTATCAAAGGTATAAACCTGTGAAGTGTGTTTGGGGTGAGGCACGATGTAGACTGGATTGCATTCTTCAATTGGTTGTAATAGACATGGAAGATGGCATTGGACTGCCACTACTTGTTCATGTCGTTGGAGTACCACAACGTACAAAACTTCACAGCCAGTGGTTCGAAGGGTTCGATATCTGGAAAAGTGGAACATTCTAGTAGCTCCCAGGCGATGAAAGTCATTAGTATGAGCAACCAACTAAAGTGTAACTCATACCCTTGGTATTACACTTCTCTGCAATCAAGATCTAGCTGGTTTACAAGGTACTGCACCCAGTTCATCTGTAGTCCCTTGGTGCACTTCCTTGCGAGGTCAACTATGAATCCAATCACTTGTGTTGGTTTGTTCTTGAGAACTAGCTTTCCCGTGATTGGCTTATAGGCAAGGCGCACTGCACCACTCTGGATAGAGGCTACCTTGTAGCCTCATGTGCCTTTCTTGACATCGCCATAAGTTTCTTTTATCCTCTATGCTAGTGCTCTCAGTCTGAGATCTTTCCAGGGTAAGACTTATGTGGGTCAAGGACTTGGATACTAAGTCTTGTGATTTGATTGATCAATGTCAGATCCACAGTGATGTAGCAGTCCAACCATAAGTATCCTCTATGGTAGCAGAACAACAACAACTTGACACATGCGTTGACTTCTTTGTGTCTGTCGAAGTGTGGGATCTTAATTACATTAAGAAGTGTGGACTGCACAAGGTTCTGGGTCCACGACTATGGGATAATATTAGCTGGGACACATATCTATGATTATATCATTTATAGAGCACTTAGCATCGATCATTCATCAATATTCAACCCTTATTATACTTCCCAGACAACACAGAACATTGTGGTGTATAATCAGATCTACAATAATTCAACACTTAACCATAGTAACCCAGATGAGATCCAGTAGATCAACACTAAGCATCCTCATACACATCAGATCTAACAATCATATATATCTAAGAAGCACAGAGAATAAGTGGATATATCAATGCACATAGCATAAGAAAAGATAAACACATTGAATCAAAGAACAAAGCATAACACACAGATTTATGTGGTTCACCCCCACCTTGGGGCTACGTCTACAAGATCTTCTTCTTTATTATTGTCTTCAATCTGTTACAAGCACAAAGCCTTCAAAACCCTTCTTCGCATAAGATATAATATCTATGCATCTCGCTAAATCCTTCTTCCTTGCGTTACAACACTTAGCTTTCTATAGAAACCTCACAGTAACTTGCACTTAGCCTTGCAAGCCTTACGCAGTTCGCACATAGCACTTATTCAACATCACATAGATGCAATACCAATTTCAATAACAAATCACATCTACTACTTCTTACATTTGCTATCCTTCTATTTATACATTACAAAAGTGGGCCTAAGCGTGGGTAAACCCACGGGCCGACATCCCTTTCCCATTACATATTCCCAAAAACCCAAAAAGGACCTAAAAGGGGGCCTAGCTTTCGCAATTTCTGCTTCGCTTTGCGCTTTGTCTTCGATAGGCTGTCGAAGTCCCAAAAACGGTCAATTATGATCAAGTGTTCCTCAAAAATTGGTCAAGGGCCAACATGCCCCCAACACTCACCTGTGACTCATCCTGATTCACTCTGGTCTGATCAATTCTGCCTCGAATGCCTCGATCTTGGCCCGAGATGATTCAACCTGTTGTAGTGTGACAACCTCTTTCTTAGTGAACTCTTGGATCACTGCATCATTTACTGGCCCTTCTAGGCGTTGTTATGCATTGATGACAACCTGTTCATGCTTAGCTCCCTGGATTTCAAGTTCAGTGAACAGTTGGCATGCCTTTTCTTGGATTGGTTGAAGTCGTTGGGAGACTTCCATCACTTTACTTTGTAACATTTGTACCTATTTTTGGGCGGTGCATTGTTCTGGAAATCTCTTCATTCTTTCAACTGGGGTCAAGGCCTTCGGTTGCACCTGTAGTGTATCTATGTGCTGATTTGATTCTTGGAGTTGTGACTCTAATGCCTACAACTCTAGATTCTCTGTGAGGTTCTCATAAGTTTGTGCGCTTCTAGCACTCAACTTCTTGCATTCCAAGGAAAAGGGTTTTAATTGACCAATTGCACTGCAGGAATTTACCTCCCTTAGATCTCATATTTCTTGATGTGTCTCGGGCACGGTACGAAATTCTAGATCTGCGATGCACTACTGAAGTTGTTGGATTACCTCTTCAAGTTGTGCCACTTGTTGTGGGACACATTCTTCAATCTTCACTTCTATGACCGTCACAGAGTGAAGTGCTTTGTGAACCCTTTCCTATACTTCAAGTTGCTCTGCTTGCAACTGGTCCTTGCTCTGTTGTAACTATGATTTTTCTTCATCCCACTTAGCTTGCAAGGAAATATTTTCTCGTTCTTTCTTAATTTGTTGTTCTACAAGTGTGCTCTATAGTTGTGTCAAAGACTGGGTGGCTTGCACTATGTCTTCTTGAGCATGTCGAAAGCAAGCTTCAACTTTATCGATGATATGGTGTAATTGGGTGGGATCATCACCTATTCCCGCTATTCCAATTGTCAAGGGTGCAGTAGAAACTGCTCATTTGGACTCGAGTTCTTGTTGCACTTCTTGAATTTCACCCTTGATTCGGATAAATTCCTCCTCCTTCTTCACTTCTTGCTTTTCTGCAATCTCTAGTGAAGCATCATTCAGTGCAGCGATTAGGATGTCAAAGTCATCTAGTGTGAGGGTAGTCTTAAACATAGTCTGGGTGGCCTTAGTTTTCTTTTAGGATGAGGGCTTTGGTGTGGTAATCTTCCTTTTCTTAGATGGATCCTCCTCCTCTCTAGGCGGAGTAACCTCGCCTTTGTTTTGATCAACTTTTGTGCCACCTAGTTCTTCGCCATCACCTCCCTGCGCAGGTGAGATCAAAGTAGTATTCATGGATGTGCTATGGACATCTTGAACTTCATCATCCTTCTTAGTCTTTCTTGGTCCAGGTTTATCCGACATAGCTTAAGGTCTATCCACGTCGGACATTTCTACGGGGTCCACTGCAACAAGGAGGTTAGCTGACCGTTCATTGGTAATCTGCTCCAAGTCTTCTTCTTTCAACTTGTAGTACGACTGGAGTTGTTGTTTGTGCTCATCAATGCACGCTATGATATAGGTGAAGTGGAGGTTCGTGTTGAATTTTATCAAAGTTATAAACTTGTGAAGTGTGTTTCGGATGAGGCACGGTGTAGAATGGATTGCATTCTTCAATTTGTTGTAATAGGCATGGAAGACGACATTGGACTGCCACTGCTTGTTCATGTCACTAGAGTACCACAACATACATAACTTCGTGGCTAGTGGTTTGAAGGGTTTGATCTCCAAAAACGCAACACCTTATGGTAGCTCCCAGGCGATGAAAGAGATTAGTATGAGAAACCAACTAAAGTGGAACTCATACCCTTGGTATTGCACTTCTCTGCAATCAATATCTAGCTGGTTTACAAGGTACTGCACCCAGTTCATCTGTAGTCCCTCGGTGCACTTCCCTGCTAGGTCAACTATGAATCCAGTCACTTGTGTTGATTTATTCTTGCGAACTAGATTTCCTACGATCAACTTATAGGCAAGGCGCACTGCACCACTCTGGATAGAGGATACCTTGTATACTTGCATGCCTTTCTTGACATCACCATAAGTTTCTTTTATCCTCTGCACTAGTGCTCGGTCTGAGGACTTTCCAAGGTAAAACTCTTATGGGTCGGGGACTTGCATACTAAGTCCTGTGATTTGATTGATCAAGGTCATATCCACAGTGATGCAGTGGTCCAACCATAAGTATCCTCCATGGTAGAAGGACAACAACAACTTGACGCATGCGTTGACTTCTTAGTGTCTACCGAAGTGTAGGATCTTAATTACATTAAGAAGTGTGGACTGTGAAAGGTTCTAGGTCCATGACTGTGGGACAATCTTAGAATTCTTGCCTTTGGTCCTGGTTGAGTACTTATGCAGAGCTAACATGCTATAAACTTTACGATCTCCAAGGTTAAAATCACTAAATTTCAGTGCTGCGAGCTTATCCTGGTCAACACGAACTGCGCGCACACATTTCAGAAGCTATGCGGTGATCAAAGTG